>JANTPZ010014205.1:0-14492 GCA_025593235.1 Vachellia pachyceras
CTTGAGCCTTCTGAAGGTGGGATATATTACTTGTCAGCAGATCATAGGCTAGAAACTAATGAAGAGGAGTAAGTTTTTATCAGTGTTTTTGATACATGGCTTTTTGCATTTACTTTATTTCCGGCAAAGCTTCAAACTTTGTTATCCTTCTGTTAGGAGGGAGCGTATAACTGCTAGTGGAGGTGAGGTTGGTCGTCTAAATACTGGAGGAGGTGCACAGGTACACCCTCTTTTAATCATACTCGCCCCCTTTTGCCCCATAAGGTAGTGGCTGTGCTGAAAAGCATTATTTACCTACCTGTTCAAAGCCAAAAGAAAGTGGCTCTGCCCGTGCCTTGTCCATATGCTTTGTCAGTCAAGCTACATAACCAGAGAGTATGAAGTAAACAAGGGAGATTTAAATGCACCCTTGCTGATACACTGGTCATGGGATGATGCTTTATGCTATGCATAAGACCATCAGTATAAGGGATCACTAAAACTTAACAATCTTCTGAAGAATTTTTGTTTTAAGTATGAAGTTTTAGTGGCCGTATGTGATGATAGATAAATTAATTTCCATGTCAACTACCAATTATCTGTCTTGAACGAATTTGACTGATTTGTACTATTTTGCTTGACTGTTATAGTTGATTTTGTAGGTTGGCCCTTTGAGGTGTTGGCCTGGGGGCTTGTGTCTTTCAAGATCCATTGGTGATATGGATATTGGTGAATATATTGTCCCTGTACCTTATGTGAAGCAAGTGAAGGTTGGTCTTTACCATCTTTTACCCAGACAAAAATTTGACCTTTAATTGATTAGTTATACATATATAAATAATATGAATTCCTTGATAAGCCATTTTCTTTGTACATAGTTTCTAGACATTTAATACTGTGATGTTCTTTTCTGTCTCATGCAAAACAATTGTTTTGTTGCATAATTTCTGGATTTCATACTTCGGAGATATCTTTCTCCACCTTTTCTCCCTTCCCAACTATCTTTTGTTCTAGTTTTTTGCAAATTACAAGATACTTATGAAGTTTACATCAAGTTCGTTAATTTTATCTGGTCATTTTGTCCCCAAAGAACATAATTCGTTGCATTTGCAAAAGGCAGTGATTTTGCTCTAGAAAGCCCAACCTCTTGAGATATTGAAACTTTCATTATTGGATCACCTTAAGATTTGTGTATGGTAGTACAAAATTATTTTATGCAAATCTTGAGAAAATCCAAGAGTGGGAGAGTGGTTGAGCTCTCCATATTGCTCTCCAAGTTTATATATTTATTACTGTGCAGCTTTTAACCTTTCGCTTCACTTTGTGCAGCTGTCCACAGCTGGAGGCAGGCTTATTATATGCAGTGATGGTGTTTGGGATGCTTTGACCTCGGAAGCAGCCCTTGATTGTTGTCGTGGCATGGCAGCAGATGTTGCAGCATCCCTTCTTGTTAGAGTATGCTTAGATCCTTTGAATCATTTAACAAAATGGGCTTTGTGGGTTTGTTTTCATACTGGCTGTAAAACTATATTATGACCTCTTCACAAAACACTTGGGACGTAAAGGGATCAGGGTAATGGCATCTTCTTTCATTATACCTAGACTGAATACCCGGATATTATATTATAGTAATAAATTTAATTTTTAAACCTTTCTCTGACATTATCCATAATTTGGGTGATTGGGTCATAATCTGATCTCAGCATTTACTTAAATCAAATCATGCCTGAATAAGGCATACCGGAACCAGACGTTTTGTGCATTTTTTTCCCTGTCATACTTCCCAAAAGGATAAATACCCACTAAATATATCCATTTACATCCCAAAATGAAACCTTCTTTGCAGTGGACACTAGCCTCAGTTAGTATTGCCATTTTGTGGTATGATTATTATTTTTACTCTTTTAACTTATTGTTCTACCTTCAGGAATCTTTGCAAGCGAAGGGACTTAGAGACGATACTACCTGCATTGTTGTTGATATATTGCCTCAGGAGAAGCCACCTGCTCCTGTACAACAACCTAAAAAGGCAGGAAAAATGCTTAAGGCAATGTTTCGCAAAAAGTCCTCTGAATCATCTATTTGTAATGACAAAGAGTACCAGGAACCAGATGTGGTAGAGGAACTGTACGAGGAAGGATCTGCTATGCTTTCGGAGAGGTCCGTTTTTTGTAATAAGTGCTTGTTAAATTTTGCAGTTGCTCTGGAGCTCTATGGCTCCTGACATGAAAATTTTCCAAACTGCAGGTTAGATACAAAGTACCCGCTCTGCAACATGTTCAAGTTGTTTGTTTGTGCGGTATGCCAAAAGGAGATTAAACCTGGAGAGGGTATTTCAATCCATGCAGGTGTATCTAACCCAGGAAAATTGCGGCCATGGGATGGACCTTTTCTTTGTTTTAGTTGCCAGGAGAAGAAAGAAGCAATGGAAGGGAAAAGAACATCAGGTTTTTAACAAGTTCAACTCTTCTATTTATCTGTCTGGCGGGAGATTCGTTTATCCATAACCCTTTTGATCTATCGCTTTCAGATCGACTGAGCACTGGAAGTGACTGACAAATTCTCGTGTATATTTGCTTAATGAGATTGCTAAAGAAGATTCAGATAACCGGGAGGTCAAACCTCCAAGCGGCAGTGGTTCCCTTTTATTATCATGGGAGCGTCTTTGAGTTTCAATTTAATTATTTATTCCACGTGAAAATCCATATGGATTTTTCTCTCATTTTTTAAGGCTGCAAATGTAGACAACCAATGGCAACTTGTTAGAAGAAATCTAACTCAGGAGCGAAATTGCAACCATTATCTTCATGAGAGGCTGTGTTTTGTGTGGTATAGTATACAAGAGGATGACGGAGCTATTGTATATTTTACATTGTAATGCGATATACAGAATTTCATTAGATTTGCTAGAGATCAATTCCACAATAGGTTAGAGATATGTTAAGCATTGTGAATTATTTATTCTCGTAGTAGCATTTGATTTTGATCATGCCTTTCACCAAACAAACAACAAATGTAATAGACATGCTTGGAAATTGAAGTATATATTTTGTTTTCATGTGCTTTTTCCGCTCGTTTTTCTTCAGTGCTTGAAACTGGTTCAGAGTTTCAATGTTTCATGGATGCGGGCTGTCGTAAAAAGTTGGTACTGATTTATTTTGGTTATTAATTGCTAGAATTGGACCCAAAGGAATAGAAAGGATGAAAATCCTTATGCTTAAGCAAGTAGTTTGGC
The DNA here is from genome assembly GCA_025593235.1 of Vachellia pachyceras. Taxonomy (NCBI): domain Eukaryota; kingdom Viridiplantae; phylum Streptophyta; class Magnoliopsida; order Fabales; family Fabaceae; genus Vachellia; species Vachellia pachyceras. The sequence continues at coordinate 3,215 of JANTPZ010014205.1, forward strand.
TGATGTTCATCTCATTCACTTTCTGTGAAAAAGATTAGATTACTCTGGATGGCGGAATTCAGAATCTGTTTAAAATCTCAAGGGCTGGGGGAGGGAATGTAATTGTAGAACACATTTTGGACATGAACCTTCTCTGTTTGCAACATTCACCAAAAAGAGAGAGAAAAAGGAAGCAAGAATGATAAGAAAAGTAAGGAACTCCCTCTTGTTGTTGCCTGTGCTGAACCTCATGGTTTTTCTTTTGTCTTTTTTCGGTGACATCCATTGTTTTTCTATGTCACCGCCTTGTCAGCTTTGCAACAACTTGTCGACATTACCACCACCATAGTTGGCACCGTCACGAAATACCCAAATAAATTATTATTTAGTCTTTGTATAAAAGGAGAGTGACCCTTATTTATTCAGCTTTTTTTAATTACTCTATTGGTTTTATGCAATAACTATGGCAGATTATGAACCCTTTCTAGAAGTGATCTAATTACCTTTATTTCTTTTCGGCTAGTCACATGTATTCTCCTTTTTGGAAACAATCATCTTTAAGATATCGTTGAACATTAAAGGTAAATATATCTATTAATAGGGATTTAAATCTTCATTTGTTACACTGTGAAAGAATGACTTCTGCCAAATTCAATTGGCTATGCCCCTCTATATTTGTGTGTATGTAATGGTGACAGAGAGAGAGCGAGAAAATGAATGAAAGGTCCGTTGTTCTTTTAATTGCTTTCGTAAAACCCATTTCTAACAATCGAACAACTTCTTTAGTCCAGTTATCCGTCGTTCTTGGAGTCATTTGATTATCATTCCCCCTCGACCACTCATGGTTACTTAGTTGAAGAAAAATTGTTACGCTGTTGTGTTTGCATGTCAAAATTATCCATCTAGGGAAGTTATAGGCTTGTGCTATGTCATGTTTGGCGGCATTCAAATGAGATACTAGTAAACTATCCATCTAGGGAAGTTATATGTTACTCTGTTGTTTCTTTTCTTTTCCATATTACTGTCAAATGAATGCTGAAGTTTTTTTTAAAAAAATTTGGTGCCTCAAATATCTGACGGTTAATTTGACAGTGGACCACAAGAAGAGGCAATCACCATTTATCTACTACTTCTTCCTCTCACATTAAAGTCATCGGATATAAATGCATTGGACTCCTTTAATTTTCTTATGCCCTTCTCTTTCAATTACATTTAAGACTACTGTCAGTCAACAAGTAATTACCACCACAACCAGAACAATTAACTCATCATAAGAACATTAATTGAAGCTAACAATCTTAACGGTCACTTTCACTCATGTCTCAGCATATCTAATTTGAGTGAGAGTACCACCGCTGGCTCCTTGAATTAGAACACAGAAACACAGACTGTAACAATGTTTTCTTGTTGGCTTTTAGTCCTATGACCTTGCTGCCTATTGGTTTGAACTTCAGATAAAGAAAGGTTGGATAGTCAATCGAAAGGCTCATATCAGAAGCAGAGAAGATAGACCTTCCCCATCCCCCCCCCCAAAAAAAGTATCACTGTTTGAAATGTCAAGTGTTTGTTTCTATGCTGCAATATTTTCTCCATCTCTTGGAAAAATATTTTTCTTGTAACGAATAATAATTCAACAAATATGGGATTTAAAGTGGTACAAATTAAAGTGGGGTTTGATGAAACAGTTCAACCAAATAATGCCTTCATGATTAGGATGTTGACCTGAACCATGCGTACAAAATTCCTTTATACTGCATTGTGGACCACCTCTTACACTTGTATGTGGGTCTCTCCCTCGATCCTCTGTTTTCTTCTCCTCTCCTTTCCTCTTCTTCTCTCTTTCCGTGTCAGTTCATAGTTCGCTCTCGACTTCCACTGCACGCTTTGATTCTATATTTTATATTTTTACGTGTTCATCTATTATGAATATATATATGGAAGATTCAAATTTGAATTGATTTGATACAGTGTTCGACCCCACCGTCGTGTTCATACAGAAGGGGACTACCTTCACGTGAGACGTTAGTGCTCTTGTTTCCTTGAGCTTTCGTGTTCATTAATAATTGGGCCGGGGGGGTGGGTTTCAACAATATACTCTGGTTTCATTTTACTACTCCATTATCGACCACATATTATCACCCATATGTATTGTGATAGATCACCTTTTTTCATATCAGACTATTATTCTTATTAACCTTTGAACATATTAACACTGTTTTCCCTGCTGCTCGCGCACGAGGAAAGAAAAGAGACAATGACGGTGAAAGAAGCATATAATTTCTTGAGCAATGGAGTAAAAAAGATTCCACTTTGATACGAGGGGTTTTTATTATTATATATGTACACGACGAAGACGATCTCTTGCCCTGAGGGGACCTTTTAATTTCTCACAGCAAAAGCCAAGTTTGCTAAGAAACCATGCCAATCCCGTCTTTGCTTTAGTGGCCAAATTTGGATCCTTCTGAGACCTCATTTCCAATATCACTACCGAAATTGCTGTTGGACACTTGCGCTTTCCCTTGGCCCCACAACAGCACCAACCAATTTTTTAACACACGAGTGAAATCCATCAATATCATGTCCCTCCATTTCATCATATCAAACAGTTCATTTCACAATCTCTCTCTCTCTCTCTGCACTCCAGTATTCCTTTATCCCCCCCCACAGAGATAGGCATAGCTTTGTTGACATCCATAGAACATGAAAAGATTGTAGACCCCTCTCACTCGATCTTCACCACTGAGAAAAGTTGCAGATCAAGAATCTCAGGTATATTGTCTCCAGTCTTGTTCGCTTTGAGCAGAATCTTATGATGATGGAAAGGCATAATCAACAGAAAAAGTTTGAAGAAAAGGATGTGGAAAAGAAAACTGAAGGATCCAAGCTAGAAAAGAAAGCCGAAGCACAAGCTTCATCAGCAGCAGCATCTTCTTCCCCAGCTCATGACTTCTCCTTCACCATCTCTCTGCACAACACTTGCGCATCAGCGACAATCCCAGATAAATCCAAACCTCCACCTTCTTCTTCATTCGCTCTTGATTTATCTCCTGCAGATGACATCTTTTTCCATGGCCACTTGCTTCCTCTTCACCTTCTATCTCACCTCCCTGTTTCTCCTCGCTCTTCCACCACTTGCATGGACAGTTTCACCCTCCCTGTTAGGGACTATGGAAGCATCGCTGGCAGCAACAAGAGGAACTTCACAATGGACGACATCAACAAGAACAACAGTAGTAGCAATAGTAGCAGTAATAGCAGCAGCCAAGAAAGCAGGAGGAATAGTGCGTCGAGGAAAGGAGGAAGCAAGTCCAAGTCTTTCTCAATCTTCGGGTTCACAAGAGGGCGTAAAGAGGTTCATCAGGTTGCAGAGAAAGAAGAAGAAGATGATGATGATAAAGCGAAGCACAAGAAGAAGGTGAGGTTGGATGTGGTCCGTGTTGTGAAGAAATACTTGAGAATGGTGCAGCCACTTGTGATTTTCGGAGGAAGAAGAGAGAAAATTAGACAGTCTTGTTCATATTCTGGTAATCTGAGTACCATGAACAAGAGAGACGTGGTCAAAGGAGGAAGAGGAGAGTATTCGGCTCCAGCTTCAATGAGGACTTCGCCTACAAATAGCGGCCTCTTGATTCCAACCTCAACATTCCCTCCAGCCAGTGACAGTGCCATGGAAGAGCTCCAAGCTGCCATTCAAGCTGCAATCGCTCACTGCAAAAACTCAATTGCCAAAGATGATAAACTCAAATGCTGATGATTCAGATAGATAAAGTTTTTACATATGCTTTAATTTCCTATTGATTAATAATATAATTATATATTGTTCTCTTATTTTCATATTCTGTGAATATATAGTTTGATAATACATAAATGATCATGTACTTTTAGCCAGATCCCAAAATGCAAGCATCACTGTAATGTTACATCCTATCTCAGTTCTCAATTCTCAGAGAATATTATTACTTTCAGTTCAAACAAAAAAAGGGAATATTACTCGTGGTATAGATAGATTCTGAAATATTTATCTCTAACGGGTTACAACCTGGAAAAAAAAAAAAGAATTTGAGGTTTGGGAGATGAGACATTGTCATTACAAGTTATTGTAGTTCTGTTTGTTGTTATTTTACCGTACTTGTCTACATGGATTCTCTGAGATACACATACATATCAGTAATAATAACACACAACGACCATATATATGTCAGAGTTATTGAACTGTGAGTGCCTATGTTAATTCTGACATTCTACTGTAGACGACCCGTGGCGTCTGAGTGTTTGTAAGGCTAAGTTGTTCTTCCTTTTTCCCTCCCTTTCTTTTTCCTTTTTCATGTGGATTTTTTTTTCTTCAAAATTATATCCAACACAAGTTGAACTGAGACAAGTTGGACTATATATGCCAGATTCCATGCCAAATAATGGTTCTATCTTGTCGCAGTCACGTCTAGAATTCTAAGAAAGGGGTTAAGGCTACAACTGTCAGTAACACACACACACACACAAAGAGCGCCAACTTGTTCGTCGTTAGTCATCACACATCTTTTGAAGATTGTAAAAGAAAATAAATAAAGCTCAATAATCCACTGTATACACACATTATATATACCATATAGTACCAAAGCGAAGCATATGTCGAAGCTCGGTGATCAAAATGAGAGCTAAATACTACACTGATCGATACAGGACAAAGAGAATAAAGACAAAAAGGTGAAGAAATCTCTCTCAGGTATGAGATGCATTGGAGGAGGAGGTGGAGAAAAGTAGAAGCATTTTGAATCATGAAACATGTAAAGATGGTAGGGCGCACAGGAAGATTGCGTGGTGCACCATGTGGGTCTCAGAACTAGATGTGATAGCTACTGCATACATAATACATGTGTTTGTGTGTGTGTGTATGGAACAGAACTGGTTAAATAACAAGCACAACTATAATTACTGGGTTTACCCAACAAGGTGCTATTTTCTGAAGAGAGAGAGGGGGAGGTTGTGAGGAAGAAGGCATAAAGATGAGAGATGAGAGCTGAGTATAGAGATTTATGAATAAATTAATGAAAGAGAGGGTTGTAATTGTTGTAATCTACATGTAAATGTCAGTGGATCTTCCGACTTATCTCTAATGTTGTACTCATCCTGGTGGCAGCAACACCTGAAAATAAACAATTAATATGAGTCGCGTCCGAGGACACTGTTCTTAAGAGCTATTCCGCGACCACCAACAAGTAAGTTGCGGCACTTCCAGGATTAAACGGATTCTTCCTGCAAGGACAGGGTGAACAGAACTAGCGGAAGGTAATAGAACTCAGTAAACAAAGAAAATGGAAAAGGAGGACAATGCTCTTTCATTGGGTTCCAAACTTCTCATTGAAAAGCCTTTATATAGGCCATTATTGCCAACATTATTCATAAAAATAAATTTTCAGTTTTAATATAATAAATGCATCGGTTTTATATTGAGCCATAAAGTATTATGATGACACAATTAAAAACAACATTATTGCATCGGTTTTAATATTGGCAATAAAACACAATGAATACATTTAAAATCACATTTAACCTACACCTAAAGGGTGAGGGAAAATTGCTGGATTTGTCTCTAGTGGCCTTTATCATGTGCAAGCTCTTTCCTCCTCTTAATCCCAAATAATGTGGGATTTTTCCTTTGACACACCCACACACAATATTTACAACAATCTCCCACATGTGTCAAAGGAAGTATCATTAGCTGAGTTACTCACATAAGCATAACCATTGTATCTGGTGGTTCTTTGAACTATGAACCAGACCTAGACTAATAACATATTGTACACGGAGATGTTAGTGAAACGTACATTTCTATGAACCAACAAATCTTTATTGTATACCAGCGGCATTAAGAGTCAGGTTATACCCCCACATTTCCGCTGTTAACAGCGGTTTTACGCTTTAAACGATCGTGCGCGTGCCTAGTGCATAACAAATGCTTTAGAGATTTCGCCACAATCTCATAGGAGCGGCCCCACTTCATAGAGGTAATTTTATGAAATGTACCTGCAATGAGCACACCATCCCGTAGGATTATGAAATCATTAAGAGCTTCTACTCATCCTCACCACAATGCATTCTAGCACTTTCTCATGCCATGGAATGGACTATATATTTATTTTAGTGCTAGCAGAACTGACAAACAACTTGTTCTTACCCATTGAATCTCCTTTATGGGATCACCAATCACAGAGGTTGGATTGCCATCGCTGTCAATTTCAAGTTGGCTTTAGTTCCATTCCCCTCGACTAATTCAATATTTATTTCTTCCCAAGGGGTTTTGTTAACGGATCCGCTAGGTCAACTTTGACCTCACAATATTGATTGAGATATCTTCATAAATTTTAAGCTAGCTTACTTACATAATATCTCAAACAATGTGTACTTGAACCATTGTTCTCTCTACAATGGCTATTGTCGTTTGACAATCACACCTCATCGACATAAATTGTCGGATTTACATCAAAATTTTGCCAATAAGTTTTCAACAACTTAGGCATCCAGTCTCAGTCAATTTCAGAGCAATAAACTCTTATTCAAATGATAATTATTTCAAACACCATTAAAGGTGAATAATCATAGTGGATTTTCTCATATAAAACTGAAGTTCAGTTATCATTCGTGTATTTCAATACAACGGGAATCCACTGTTCATGATACCAATATTTATGATATCCCTCAAATATTTTATTTCTCTTGTAGGATGCATATTTATATATGCTCAATCTCCATATAGCATAAGCTATATCACATGTATTAATATTTGTTAATGTAACAAATTCTCCAAATTTGTGCATATACAGATTAAGCTGCAAAAGTCACTTCAGATTAAGTGTTAGCATCATAAGGAATATTTATACAATAATTGTCAAAGCCAAACCAAGCTTCAACAACTTTTCTCAATATCATATATTATTTACATCTCTATTTCAACATCTAAAATCACATTTGATTCATCGATGCTTCCAAATTATATTTGAAGCAACAAACCATTATAATTAATATGACATTCATCCAGATTAAGAGTTCAATACTCACAATAATCATGCATACTCATGCATATCTTTCAATATAAATATATATCCACAAATCGTGAAAATTAAAATACATTTATTTCTAGAAAAATGATAAAATTTTCATACCCATATATTGCTTGTTTCAAGCGTTATGAAAATTTAATAATTCACAAAATTTACTCTCAATGGCAAATAATAAAGTATCTACTTGAATTTCTATCATAGCTTAACTTTACAATTATAAAATGAGGCTAGCAATCTTACGTATATTATTGTGACTCAAAGATCTGTGAGGCACCCCTACACTTTCAAATATTTTACATATGATTCTAACTAATTAGAATCTCACACCATATTATCATTTCAAATTCTAATCATATTAGAATTTTTCACAAACTATTTGTCAATCAATTAAAATTTCACATGATAAATGTACAGTCCATTATTTAACCTTGTAAAACACTATAATATGATTTCTTTTATAGCTATACACCCCCACAGTTAACAACGGCTTATCAATTTTGAAAATAAGTTTGTGAGCCCAGTGAGGAAAGCTGTCTACACACATTCAGTGTTGCAAAGTTTTAATACTTTTAATAACATTGATGATAGCACTTATTTGCCACCATTAAAATTCAAGCAGAAAGTTAAATATTTCGGTATCATACGTTAACAATCATTGATTGAATTAAAAGGAATAATCAAATTCAATTAAAACTCATACGTTAGCAATAATTGATTGAATTAAAAGGGATCATCAAATTCAATCAAAGTCCATACGTTATGAATGATTAATTGAATTAAAAGAATCATCAAATTCAATCAAAGCCCATACGTTAGCAATGATTAATTGAATTGAAATAATCATCAAATTCAATCAAAACAAATAAAAGGCATTAAAAATTCACTACCGTCAACTTTATTTTTCAAAATAGTACCGTCAAGTCATTAAAAGGAATAAAAAATGGGTCTAGTGGCATCAAATAATCATATAATCAAAAGTGGGTCTAATAATATCTATATGTATAAACGTTTACAAGAGGACTTAATTGTTACCACATGGACTACTAAAAAATATGCATAATTAAATCCTTATTGTGAGCTTTGTTTCTTCACATCTCTCAAACTTTTTTTTCAATTTCAAGTTCCAACATTGTCCACAAAATTAATAATAAAACATCAGATTTCAACTTTAGGATGAGAACTAAATATATGCGCACCTAAAGCAGGACACCAAACACCTCGAGAGAAGAAAGTTCAACGGCACCTCAAAGGGTTTGTGACATCATAAGTTTAGCACCCACCACAATATTGTCATTTCAATATTGCTACATAAATGTAGAGTGCCACCATTTTGGAAATCTTCTCCATTACAAGATTTTAAAAAATGTCCTGAAATAAGAAACAAGTAGAAATGTGAGACCAAACTCAATATTCCTACACAAGAGGGAAATACCAAAATAAAATTTTTAAATCAGAAGAAAGTTCAGTGGTCTCCTTATTTCACTATCGAAGAGTGTCATAACGAATAATGTTAGACTAGCTCTTAAGATTGTTGTAATCTATCTGCATGTAAATGTCAGTGGATCTTCCGACTTATCTTCAATGTTGTACTTATCATGGTGGCAGCAACACTTGCAAATAAACAATTAATATGAGTCGCATCTGAGGACACTGTCCTTAAGAGCTATTCCGCGACCACCGGCAAGTAAGTTGCGGCACTCCCCAGAATTAAACGGATTCTTCCTGCAAGGACAGGGTGAACAGAACTAGCGGAAGGTAATAAAACTCAACCAACAAAGAAAATGGAAAAGGAGGACAATGCTCTTTCATTAGGTTCCAAACTTCTCATTGGAAAGCCTTTATATAGGCCATTATTGCCAACATTATTCATAAAAATAAATTTTCAGTTTTAATATAATAAATGCATCGGTTTTATATTGAGCCATAAAGTATTATGATGACGCAATTAAAAACAACATTATTGCATCGGTTTTAATGTTGGCAATAAAACACAATGAATACATTTAAAATCACATTTAACCTACACATAAAGGGTGAGGGAAAATTGCTGGATTTGTCTCTAGTGGCCTTTATCATGTGCAAGCTCTTTCCTCCTCTTAATCCCAAATAATGTGGGATTTTTCCTTTGACACACCCACACACAATATTTACAACAGTAATAATAATAGAAGTAATAATAATATTGAGATATATATATTGAAAGTTGTGTGCTGAGGACCACTTAACGGCGCAATTGCACTTGGATAGGAGAATCCAAATCCAATATGGGGATGCGTTTTCGTGTCTTGTCCCCATTATACTAAGCTTTACTGACACAGAAGATAGAACCCAGCTTCTTCTTATATGTAGAGTGAACAATACAAAAGGTGCGAGTCTTTAACGTGTTGTCCAGGAAGCCGTACAGGATAGTTTCACAAGTGTGTGTGTATCTTGGATTCCTAATTTCCTATATATTTAAGTATCTACTGGATTTGTTAATAATCATCTCATGTGACTTGTCTGTCTCTCTTGGATGTTATACCATCAAAGAAAGGAATACTCCTTCCATTTTAAATATTCAAGGCTACTCAAACTTTTATTCTAAATAGAAGACTTCATTTATTATGCAAATGGAGTACATTACACAAATAGGGTGATTAAATCTGAAATAGAATTAGTCGAGAATTTTTTGGGGGGAGAAAAGTATAGGGAGAAAATTATGGTATACCATAAGAGAAGTAAGGTGGATTCCTATATATCATCTCATGTGACGTGCATGTCATTAGTAGTGGGAAAACGAGTTCAGCCCGCGGGTTGAGCCCGCCAACCCACGGGCTGAACCAGGGTTCGGGCTAACCATTTCGCAGCCCGTAAAAAGTCGGGCTGCACAGGCCCGACTAAAACAGGCTACGGTTAACACGGGCTAACCCACGGGCTAGCGAGTTAGCCCATTTTCAATTATTTTTTTAAAAAATTTGAATAATGGGAAACATCACAACCGGCCAGTTGTCCCCAGATTTTTCTCATATTCCTCTCGATCTTGGCTCTCGCACGCGCACAGACGACAGATCATAGCACCAGAGTCTCTCACTCACTCACTCTCACTCTCAGTCTCTCAGTGACCTAAGTCCTAAATCACTAAATCTCCTCGGCAAACGGCAGTCGGCAGCACCACAGGTCCACGACAGCTCTGAATCTCCAAAAGTTACGAGCGTCATCTTGTAGATCCAGAGTCCAACGAGCTGCGAGCGTCGTAACAGCTGTAACAGCTCTGAGGTCTACTTGCTTCTTAGTTCTATTCTTTTCAAAAAAAAAAAAAGCTTGCGAGGAACCTTTTTATGTTAATTACTCTACGTTTGCCATGTGTTAAAATTTAAACCTTATCAGTAATGCCCAAGAGGGTTTGTATGAGGTTTCCATGGTAAACTGAGATCTGGATGTGGGGAGAAGCTTTCTAATTGATGTAAAATCCTTCCTCCTGAGGTTTTTCTTCTTTGTCGTGTTTATATAGAAACTAGATGCTTTCACCAAGATATTTTTGCTTGACAGTTGAAGGGGTCTAATTGATGTAAAATCAAACTTATCTGTTATTATTGACAGTTGAAGGGGTCTCATGATAATTTCAATACAAGACGAAGAGCTTTTGCTTGACTGTTATTTCCCACTATGAGTCTATGAGTTTGCATATATACAAAAAAATTGAATTTGCATAGCTGATCCTGATTTGAATAGTGAAGGCAAGCCTTGCGTTCACTGTTCTGTAAAAGATTGCATGACCGAGCTTTTGCTAGATTTAAAGAAGCAACCACAAAGTAGATTTTAACAAAACTACTTATTTAGTTATATGAAGCAGAAGCAACCAGAAACTAAATTTAATTTCAATGGTTAGTTGATGTTGGCAGTTCAAGAATTTGCTTATTTCACAATGGATTTTTATTAGTTATACCATAAATTGCTGCTTGTTATATTTTGCCAGAAACTAAATTTGGTTTTTATTGGTTATACCATAAGATTTGTATTTGTTTATTTCATTAATTGCTACTTGTTATATTTTGCCAATAAGATTTGTTTCCAAGAAAGCTGCTCTGTTTATTTATTTATTTTGACAAAATTAATCCTTTTCAGTTGAAGATGGAAATTAATGAGGACAAAAGAATGGATGTTGCTCCAAGTAACCCAACTGAAATAGTTGTGCAAAAATTAGGCAACACAAGCTACAGGACCTGAGGCTGAACCTTCAACTTCTGTTCAAGTTGATCAAAGTA
>JANTPZ010014206.1:0-16730 GCA_025593235.1 Vachellia pachyceras
TTTTCTCTGTGCTCAGGTACATTTATCTATATAGATATATTTGACAAATGAAATATTTGTTCTTTCTGTTAATCGTTTCTCTTTGCGCTTAGGTACATTTGGAGCTTTTATACTATCCTTTTGGCATGGATACTGTGTTCACAAACCCTTTTGTTCGCAATGATCCATTGACATCATTAGAAAAGGTTCTTAAAAGTTCAGCAAATGGAATGGTATGTCCTGAAAACGGAAATGCAGTTACACAGAAGAAAAGGGACGTCATAATCAGAGGAGTCCTTTCTGTTACGGTGATGTCGGCTGAAGACTTGCCTGCGGCAGATTTTATGGGGAAATCTGATCCTTATGTTGTTCTCACCATGAAGAAATCAGAAACAAAATGCAGAACCAGGGTAAGTAGCAAAAAAACTTGTATTCCTTTACTGCAATAGACCAAAAACCAAAACTAGCACCTGGTGTTATTGTATTGAAAATCCTGGAGATGAGCCCGTAAATAGGACATGATCAAACTTTGTCTTTAATCTTTTTAACTCCTGTATTCCCGGGATGGGTTAGAGGTATCCAGGAGTTCATCCGTTTCTCCCATGTTCGATCCTTCTTTTCACTTCCTGTTGCCTAACTAGTTATTCCCAAGAAAGAAATTACGAACTTGCTAACCTTGGAAGTTAAATATTTCAGGTTGTGAATAGCACCTTAAATCCAGTTTGGAATCAAACTTTTGACTTCGTTGTTGAGGATGGATTACATGATATGCTAATGGTTGAAATTTGGGATCACGATACATTTGGAAAGGTAAAAAAAGAAAAGATTATGCATCATATATTTTGTTACAAAATTTGGGTGATCAGGTATTGAAATTTAAAAGAGATTATTGAGCAAACTTCATCATCTGCTAATGACAAGTAGACCAAGGAAATGTAAGATGACGTGTAAATATTCCTAGTTATGAATTTCACTAGTTATAGTGTTACACTTCTTGTTTGTCCAAAAAAAAAAGTGTTACACTTCTTTTTGTGATTGACTTGGTTTACCTATCTTTCATAAACCAGGGTTTCCCTGAGTTTTTTCTTGAAGACTTCCAATCTTATCTTTAAAAGTAACATGTTAGTTGAACGGATGATGGAAATATCTTTTTACATGTTTAGTATCACTTTGTACGAGGTATTAATCATGGCATTAGTCAAATCCAACCTAAATATGGCTTAATATAATTGGGTGTCCTGAATAATTGTTGTCTATGACATTTAGTAATGAATCTTCATTTGCAGTCTGATGCTAAAGAAATTTTCACCTGAGACTTGTAGCGGCAAGATATATTTGATGTTACATTAAAATTGTATGGCTGGTTATAAGCATGCTAAGTTCTAAATTGCCAAGTTCCTGTACTCTGGAAAGGAGAGAAACACAATAGATATGTGAATATAATTCAATCCCTTTGTTTTCTTCCGTTCTCCAAATTGATCTAAAAGATCCTGAGGGTCTGGTTGATTTTGAGATTTCACTAACAGCTGTGTCCGTCAACGATGCAGGATTATCTGGGAAGATGCATATTGACCCTTACGAGGGTAATATTAGAAGGGGAATTCGAAGAACGTTATGAGGTGGATGGGGCTAAATCTGGATCTTTGAGATTATTTCTCAAGTGGCTGCCCCAACCGATTTATAGGGGTGATTCTTAAGTGCCCCTTGCCGAACCTTCACAGCGTCCACACACCTCGATTTATACAAATTTTGCACTGTAATTTGTGAGAAAACCGAGGAAATGATGTACATAACTATTGCCTTCCGCAGGAGCACTATAGAGATCAAAATCGTCTCTTTTATTGCCGCTCCAAGTCCAAGCTCTTATTTGACCGCCCACTGCTTTCTTTTCCGGTCGTCAAGATGCAAATAAAAGCGTCGGTTAATTATCTTTCTGATGAAGTTTGTTAGGTACTCGCATAAAGGGAAGGCATGAAAAGAAAAGGGCTACGAAAAAGGTGAAGAAAAATAGTGTAATTCTTGGAAGGGGATAAACTGTTGCTGTTTTAAATTTCTTTTTACAAGTTTAAAACAAAATAATATTTTAAATTTGTTGGGAGTAAAAGAAGTTAGGCTAAATTATACATTTGACCTTTTAAATTTATATCAAATTTTAGTTTGGTCCCTTAAGTTTAAAAAGTATATTTTTAATCTTTTTATCTTACTACCATTAATTTTACTTAATGAAAAATGATAACTAATTAAATTTAAATGATAATTATGCAATTAAATGATCACAGAACATAGTTAAATTTAAAATATAAAAATGATTATATTAAATACTTAAAATTTAAACATAATTTTAGAATCAACAGAGTCATCATTTTTCGTCAAATAAAGCTAATGTGTTCAAATAAAATAACTGAAAATGTACTTCTAAAATTTAAGGGATCAAATTGAAACTTGACGTGGATTTAAAAGATCAAATGTATAATTTAACTAGCTATGAAACTATTATCCAATTTAAAATGAAAAGTAACTTCACCCCTAAGAGAAACAAAAGAATAGTTAATGTCATAGATTGCCATTACATTTTACTGGAGGGGGGTTGTTTAGCATTGATACACATTGTTTAGCCTTTATTATTTTGTATTGTATATGAAAGCAAGGGGAAAAAATATTGAGAGTTTAGTGATAATTGTCAATGCATATTTGGAAATTTATTTAAAAATGTTTTAAAAGTAGATGTGATTATGTTTATCAATTCTAAAAACAATTTTACGTAAATTGAGAATAAACTCTTTTTACATACTTATCTGAAATTGCATGAAATAAGTAAAAAACTAATAAAAAAAGGCAATGTGAAAGTAGCTTTTATGTAGAGAAATGCAAAATAACTTCTTCAACAAGTTATTGCTAATTATAGTTCGAGCATAATTGATTTTGTAAAATTGGTTTTGAAAAAAGAAAAGAAAATAAAGCGCATTGTTTAAGAGCAGTTTTGCACTTAAAATGTTTTTTAAAGAGCTGACACTCAATGTAATAGTTATAATTAATTGATTATTGTTAGAAAAATTAATGAAGTTAAATACATTACTTAAAAATATTTATATTGTCATTTTTTCAAACAAATTTATCTAATCTATAAACAGATATATAATTTAATTATACTTATAAATAAATACTTTTAAATACTTTTAAGAATATTTCATTTTATTAATCTTCCCATAAAAAATCATACACTAAAATTAAGGACATGTAGTTTTGTCCCAAAAAACGGACGTAGTAAATATAATCCATCACTTTTGAGCAATAGCACTTGATAATTTTATGGTGCAATTTTAGCCTCTAAATATATTTTCAGTTAACTTTTTTTTCCCTTTTCGTCATATTTTTAGTACTGGTCTTCTACATCTATAATACACATCTTTAATATTTTTAATAATATGCTTAATTTGCAATTTTTCTCATAGTTATCTTAAACATTTTCTAGACTTATATTTCAATTTCCTGAAAAGTTGGAAAGCTTTTACTCTGCTAAAAAATTGTAAGCATGGAAGATAAAATTAGTAAATATCTAAATATCTAAGATGACTATTGAAAAAATTGAAAAACTGAGGATTGGAATTGTTAAAAATGGGTGCTAAAAATATAGAAGATAAGCACTAGAAATATGAAAAAAGGGTTATAACAAAATTAACTCAAAAAATGCTTTACGGCAAAATTGTTGGCGAAAGATTACCTTAAGATGATGTGCGCTATAAAAAAAAACATATTTCAGCGTGCTGGTGCATCTTCACTTAACAAACTTTCCAAGGAGTTAGTGTCAAATCACAAATGTAAAAGTTATTCTAGAAAAAATTGAACCACAACACTTTAGAATATTAAAAGCACCTGAACAAATATTTCTGGACGCTGGATAAAGACTTACCCCAATAAAAACCATAATAATTTACAACCACGACATGAAAGCCCTGTTACGACAACCATAAACTACTACTTAATAAGCAAAGTTATAATTCCCATCATAAATCAGATCAAGGGCACATTTATTTTATTATATAGAATACCGTGTTTTTCTTTTCCCCGCTCTTCTCAGTAATTTCCCAAGATGATAAAAGACGTTCCTTCTCTCCCGAATCCAAATATGAACATGGACCCCTATAGTTCTTAACGTGGTGGAATACAAGACATGCATTTAGGCTAAATGACCAAAAGATCATTTCGACTAGCCATTACGATCAAAGGAAACTGAAAGCCACGCACCTTAGAGTAGATAACATTTTAGTTCATTCCACAACGTCACCTGATAGAAAGATTTAGGCTCCTATATATCGGTGGCAAGCTTTCCAAGAATACTGCTTACAAAATACTTCTTCAGTTTTCTCCTCCTCCTATTCTTTCCCCTGCGATACCAGAAATTCAACCATGCTGTAGTTATCATCCGCATTAACGTACATAAACGCAGGTTAGAAAGAAATAAAATCATTATTTCATTATCCCAAAAACAATGATTCTGGCATATTCACAAAAGGTGTTCTACAAAAATAAAATAAAATTAAAATTGCAATGATGGGATGCGAGTACTAATCCTACACATTGAGGCCATTTCGTAAGGTATAGAACACATTCTAAGCTGTTTTCGATTTACGTATATCTTATCCACCAACTTAATTTATGTGCTTATTAATGAGATCGGGTACAGAGTAATATGTCAAGTTCAAACTTCAAGTGCTAATTAATGCGATCCAGAAAGCAATGCTTGACTTCTAGCTTGCTACTCTGATCACCAAAAGCACAAAAAGGTGAAGTGAACCTACCAATATTGGTTATGCAATACGAAAGAGTCAGTTGGCACTTTCTTGCCATCATCATTGCGATTCCAGTGATAGATGGCATGAGTCCTGTTCATTATCTCCAGGGTCGAGTGTCCATAGCTGGCTTCGCGAAAGGCAGAATATTCTAAAAATCTGTGTAGCCAATGAAACAAATTGAGTACAGACATCCACTATACTCCCTCAAATCCATAGTATAAGCCTCTTAATAGATTCTTTGGTCTAATATAAGTCACTTGCATAATAATTAATGCTTATTTATCAATTTTGCCTATATAATTAATACTTAAATATGACTCCTTGTCTTTTTCTCTCCCCCTCAAACCCCATTTAATTAAAGTTTAGAATTTTTTTCCAATTGAAGATAAATTTATTGAGTTAACTGTTTTTTTTTTATGCCAGCGATTGAGTCTGAGTCGGGAGCAACTTATATTATGGAACATGGACTGGTGTCTAAAAAGGATTTTGCCAATGAAGGACTATTTAGAGACAAACATTAGAGGTTCATCAACTCCTAGGGAAAAATAATTAGCAATTTTCACAAATAAAGTAGCTCAAATAACCTTGCAGCAAGACATTCTTGATTTCCTCCATCTCCTACTGTTATATACACGGGAGCTGCTTTATCGGATATGGGGTACCGGTTGCCACTTGTTACGTTGTAGTTGATATTGGAGAATCGGTACTGGAAACAAAAAGGATGCATTCAACACACGATAAAATATATAGTGGAGCTAACACGATGGCAAACCAAGGCTATGAGGGAATTTTCCTTATCAACCTCGAAACACTGTGAGTAAAGAATCAACCAGGATAGTTCCCCTAACTAATAATTCTAAAGAAACATGCAACTGTTTGCTACAGCGAAAAGAAAAAGGTCACGTACTGATCTTTCATAAGCATGGACATGGCCAGCAAAGACCACATCAACTTTGTAGTGAGTGAACCAGCTCTCAAACACTGCTCGCATGCTTTCACCCTCCATATAGTGAGCTTCATTACTGTTGTATAACGGAACATGCATCAGAACAATGAGCCAAGGAGTCTTATCCCTATCAACCCTCTTCAACTCTTCTTCGAGCCACTTGTACTGGGGTGTGTACTTTACTGCCAAGAAATATCAGTAGTTTATCATATTAGCCATCAAGAAAGCTGATTCCACTTTTCAAAGTATACACTACAACACCTGGCAAGTATCATAGAGGTCCATCTGGAACAGAACCGAAATAGCGATCAGTTCCAGTAAGATTTTAAGCTCTTGAAAACAGCAAGACGAGACCACCATTCTTGAATATGACAAATAGCTAACACCTTCACTTAAGCCCTAATGAAAAATAAATTTCCTTTCGATTATCAGTTTCCTTTTGTTTTATTCTAGTTTATAATGTTTGCTCCTTCTCCATGTGAGAATGTAACTGTCAACCACGATGCACACATGAATTGAATGTGTAAAATACTAAAATGAGATTAGCCAGTGGGTACTGAAGGGAGAATAGCTGGATAGCACAATGATATGAGCAGAGGCACGCCTAATAGAATACCAGAGAGGGCTGCTGCTTTTGGAAGCCAGATAAGGAGTAGTATATCTGTAAAGATAGGATTTGAAAGGAACAACCTCCCCCTGGCCATAAAGATTAAGTTAAAAGCAACATAGAGCCTACTTTATATCTCACAATGAAACTTTGGCTAGATCAACTTCAATATAGCCAGTGTGAAAAAATAACCTTGCCTAAAGCAACATCACAATATTCAGGTCGATTTTTCACCACTAAAGTTTATTACTAGACTTAAAATTTATTTCCGGCGGGTAATTATCTTAGGCTAAGGAATACATCCAGTCAAGACTTGCAGTAATTCAGAACATCCCTCTCCATCCCCCATCCCTGAGAAAAGCCACCTATTTCCTAATTAAAAGAAGGAAAGTTGAAATCATTATTTATCAGTTTATTGGCCCAGAAGATAGTAAAACTCATTTGAAGTGATGTAGTGCAGATTGCAGACGAGAATATTGAATGCATGTCCAGTCTTAGAGTCATATTCTACCATCTCAGGCACGTACTCAATTTCATGATTTCCAGCACACCAGATCCATGGCTGATATGCCGCACTCCTTTCAACGAAACGACCCCATGTATCCCATCGTATACCAACATCATTATACTGATACCTATCAGCATAAGAGAGGTCTCCAACAAATAGGACAGTCTGTGCTCCACCTCCACTCTTCATGTAGTGGTCAAGAGTGGAAAGAGAGTTATACGTTTGGCCCAAATCACCTGCAAAATTCATGGAATAATCATTCATGAAAATCAAAGGTTCAAATAAGAAAAAAAAAAACTAAAGAAAAATGGAATAGCACAAATACTTTACGAATTAGCATTTGAATGATTCTGCAATGATATATCGATGGCAGTGAAAACATAATTAAAAGTAATATTTAAAGTCTGGATAAATGTATAAATTGAGAGTGCAATAAAACGTTTCCCTTTAATAGTCGTAGAACATGCTTCAAAAATGGATCGCATACCTATGATCCCAAATTTGTAAGGAGCATCTCGGTCAACTTTGGGAGGTGTTTCAAACCAAAATTCTCGAGAAGAATCACCACTTCCTAGTCTGTAGTAGTATTTAGTGTTATACTGAAAAGAGCAAGCCATGAGATTAACAAAACAGACTCCTATAAAAAAGGGAATAATTGAAAATATCTCTACCAAAGATGAAAAAACGTGTGCTGATAGCAACAATTACCTCAAGGCCTTCAATAAGACAATGGGCTTGTTTGGGGAGGCCGTTTGCCTCCCCAAAAGCCATTCCTGCGCTTACCGAGACAAAATTCCTCTCACGTATTTACCTCGGAATCTGTGATCGTTATCCCAATGGACTATCCAAACAAACCCGATGATGAACGTAGCCAGACTTATATTGGTAGAAGGTATAGTTTGTCACCACGCCTTCTGCACTAAATTGATATTTATTGTCTGATTTCCCATACTGTACTTTGCTGGGCCCTGGTTCATCCGGTGTGACACATGAGACGATTACAGCTTTTCCATCATAGTCACCTTGAGTTATATGCACCTAAGAAGGGAGTATTCAACATATAGAAGCCACCACAAGTTACAATTCATTCATAGTATGTCACTGTTAGAACAAAAGGAAACACCACCTAGTCATGGTCAATTAAGCCATTTTTTACAGTCCAAAATTTCAAATAGATATTTTAAAGCACTCTACTACTCGTCATGCACTCTGTTCCAGTTGCACCAATACTTCCTGTTGTGCATATTTCTCTCCTAACAAGGATCTTCCATTGTGAATGGGAACCCAAATCTTGCCATTCACAAAACCTGAGAGGTTCTTTGATGAGCTAGTGAATATGGCATGTTAACTAATTATTTCTTTGAAAAAGTCCAATGACTCAAAACCTCAACACATGTCTGCTATTAATACAGAGAGACATGGATAATTTCATTACACAACTTTTTTGCTCCACAAGGCTTACTTGTTGAGGTGCATTATGAACTTTTGGAACTGCAAATACTTCGTTATCAAGAGGGATATCAACAGATGGCCACTCTGATCGTATGAAACTACTAGTGATTCCGGCATTTCCATATTTGATGGCGCTCAAAAAGAGAAAGGTAGCAAGAACAAAATTAAGAAACAAAGTTTGCGCATCCCGATCCAGAGACATGATTGGCAATCAACCAGCCTGAGAAGTTAGAACTACCTGCATTCAAGAATATCAAAATATGTATGAGATGAGAAGTGAAGATGTGAGGCTTTAAGTTGAAGTTCTAATTGAGAAAATGAAACTACCAAATCGCATCTCAATTGTTCACTCAATATTCTTTGAGGAGAAAAGATTCAAAACTAAATCTTACAGCAAGCTTATTTTGCATAAAAGATAATAATCAAAAGCTAAAACCAGTTATTTGATAAAGAAGCGAGTTAGAATCAAAATTGTTCTAGTTGAAGGTTTAAAAGAGTCAGAAACACAGATCCTCTTTCAGCATAGCGTTGCGTATAAAGTAAACGCATACAATTTCCTTCTTCACGGCACTTCTCTATTAAATACTCGAGCCTGAAGACACTCTAAAGCACTACAAAGACTTGTTAGCACTCAAACATCCATAAGCAAGGATTTCAACAGTTCGCGATCTGAATCTGAACGATGAACAGCATCGACATTCACATTAATTAACTCACTATCGAAACTTAGTTCTCTGAGCTTAAAACCTACATTTCTGTTCTAGATACAAGTACAATTAAAGATTAAACAGACATGAACTTGTAAAGACGGAATCAGTAGCTAATCAAATGAAGCATCAAGAAATTATTCCAGTTCAGTAATCATATCACAATCATCTAAAAAGAGATATCTCAGAAATGCGAAAGAGAGGAAGAGAGGGAGGAGCTTGTCTTGAAGCATTCGCCGAGGAGAGAAGGGGAGAGACTGGAGAGAGAGAGAGGTATGAGGAAGAGAAGGAGACGAAGGAGAAGGAGGAGTTGGCTTGGGAAGGCTTGCTCTAGCAGCGAAGCGTTCGGTGTGAAGCGAAGCCTCATCGTTGGCGTAAAAACTGATTGTGATATAATGGCGCCCAAAGGACACAGGAATGGCATGTCTGGCAAAAAAAAAAAAGAATGGCATGTACACGTGGCATATGGTGGTCGTGTGGACGATTTCACCCACCGACTTGGTCAGTCGAGTCCCTTAACATCTCATCTAGCACGTTTGTTTACTGTTTTTGTTTTCGTCGTGATGTCTGTGTCTAATGCAAACACGAACTTGGATGAAGAGTATTTACAAGAGATCGTCCATGCCACTAGACATGTAGACACTGTTTGAATTAACTTTTGTGCTCCGTTTGGTAATCGGAACTGATTTTGAGGGAATTGAAAGTGGAACTGGAAGTGGAATTGGAAATGGAACTAGAACTGGTAGTGAGATTAAAAGTGTGTTTGGTATGTTGAAAGAAGTGAGGTATTATTTTAATTTAATATTTATATTTATAATATAAAAATACTAATATACCCTTAGTAACCAAAAAAAAATTTCTTCACCTCCGGTGGTTCTGACCTCACCTTCTTCCTCAACCACGCCAGGCCTTCCAGACGCACACACCGGATCATTTTGTATTTAAGGCTTATATTTGGGATCATTTTGTAATTAATTGTTTTGCTTGGGACCTGAGGATAATTCTCCCTATATATAATTATCTTAGAGAGATAGTTTAATATATGTTATAATTAAGTACTTTGTTTAATTTTTAGTAACATTCTCGAATTATTTAAACTGGGTTTTATATTAAAGATTGAAAGTTATACTTAATTTTATTTTATTTTTATTTTCATATATTAGGAATTGAATTAAAATTTTAAATTCATTATAGCGGGCGCAAAACTTAATTTATCAATAAGCAATAGATAAAAAGCTTCTGAGATTGAAAAACAGTATTTAACCTAGTCCAGTTAAATGGGATTAATGTATAAGATAAATAGTAAATTAGGTTGAGACTCTTTCCATATGGTAAATGAGAGAATGAGGTTTTCATCCACTATAGCTGTGGCATCTTCATTAATTTTTACCAACTTTTTATTGCTATAACGTATACGTATTTTTTTTACGGGGCCAATCGCTAGAACTATAAATTTGTTTTTATCTATAAACACTATCATCTAGTTCATTTGAACTAGAAAAACCCCCACTAGATATTCGAATATTCATTTTGAAAAGAATACATGTGCAAAAAGAAATGTAAATAAAATAATAATCTATATTGGGGCCACATTCACGGTGTGAGAGGAACACAATTTTATTTTGGGCAAATCACATTTGAGTCCTATGAAAGAGTGTAAATGATGAAAAAGTCTCAATAAAAACTTCACTTATAGAAAGCCCCAATGGACCTCAATGAAAAACATTGTAGTTGTACAATTACCATTGTACCCTTAGTAATACATGAGAGATGCCGAAAGAAGAGAAACAAAGAGAATAGATGAGAGGGACGAGATTGAGAAACTAAGGAGATCCAAGACGCCTTTATCGTTTCTATCACCATCTTCATCTTCTTTCTTTCCACTCGCCATTGATGTTGTCACAAGAGAGCAGCTCAAGCGACAACAAACCCTAGCATAAGAGTGAGTTGTTGTCGCAACAATATCGTGGGGAAGAAAAATGTTGTCGTCATGAGAGGAGAAGAAATTATGGCTATTCACACTCTTGCTTCCTTTTATGATTTCATTCATGATTTTTATTGTCAATTGTATAACCGGGAATGGTAGATAAGTTGTCGAAGGTATTTATTATTTAACTACTTACTGATCAATTGCTTTAGAAGGTATTAATCTTGAAATGGGATCAATAAGGGGTTGATTGGGAACAACTTTTTTGTCACAAATTGAAGGGTTGGGAGGAGTTGGCATCTAATTTAATTGACAGTGGGAGTAATGACAGATTCAATAGTTCATGGTGAAATATGGCTAAATTAGATGCCAACTCCTCCTAGCCCTGCAATCTTTGACAAAAAAAAAATGTTCCCCACTCAACTCATTACTGATCCCATTTCAAGATTAATGCCTTATAAATCACTTGATCAGTACATAGTCAAATAATACATATAATTAGCAACTTATCTACCATTCTCAATTATACAATTGACAATAAAAGCCATGAAATTTAAAGGAGAAATTTCCACCTTCTGATGATCAAAATCATGAATGGGATTAGAAAACGAAGCAAGGGTATCAGTAGCAATGACTTATTCTTCTCCCACGACAACGACTTTTTTCATGCCCACTATATTTTTGCGACAACTCACTCTCATGCTAGGGTTCTCTATCACCTAGACTGCTCTCTCGCTTTCTCTCTCATAGATGTTGCAGATTGTGAATGTGAAGGAAGAAGATGAAGACGATGATGGTGATGGAAGCGATGAAGGCATATTGGATCTTCTCCATTTATTTTTTTTCCGGCCTCTTTCACATATTATTAAGGGTATAATGGTAATTACACAAATATAATTTATTTCATTATCCCTTTAAACTTTATTGTAGGTGAAGTTTTTACAGGACTTTTATTATTTTTTTTCTCCTTTATGGGACTCAAATTGGATTTTCCCTTTTATGCTACACATGCACGACCGCTTCCAACTTTCGAGTGGGGCCCCCTCATGCAAAAGACTGGTAGTTGGATTTCCTTCAAAACGAGATTTTCTTCTTATATGCCAAATACATACAAAAACAAACAAAAAGAAATTCCTTCTTCTTCTTCTTCGTTCTCTCTCTCCTCTCTGCGATATCCATGGAAGACCCCCCTAACCATTGCACCCCACAGCTTCTCCAGGTGCTTCAAGCTCTCAAAGAAGCTTCCCACAGCTTACAAGCCAACCCCAGTCAACACTCCGATGACTCCAATTCCGCCGCCATTAAAGCTCTCTTGGAGCTACACACTGAGTCCGATGCCATCCTCTCCGGCGACCCAAATATTTCTTCTCTGTTTCAGCACCTCACAGACCTCAAGGATTTAGTTGAGTCCCTTAGGAATGCCAAAGGAGGCCTTGGCCTCCGGTCTTTTATCACTCGCCGAACCTCCGCTCACTCCATTTCCCGAATTGCCGGGTCTATTGAGTCCGAGATTCAGAAGTGGATAGACCGCGAAAGCGTTGGCGAGTTGAGCAGAGCTCTCCAAGAACCTTTGCGCGACGAGGAGGAATTGGTGAAGCTTTTGGTTCAATTTGAAGAGCGGGTTTCGCTAGGGTTCAGCCGTGAATTTCAGGATTTGGTTCTCCGATCGAAGGTGTTTAATTCGCTGGAATCGATCTTATGCGATCCTAAATGCTCAAAGAGAATCCGAGAACACTCGGCGTTAGCTATCGCGGGTTTGATTCGATTCAACAAGGACGTCTTCGTAGGCCAAGTCTTGATGGGTCCAACCGTCAGTGCCTTAACTTCAATGGCTTCTCCGAGTTCGATTCAAGTCCTGTGCTCTTTAATCAGATCCATAAAATCTCCTATTGTGGACGAAATCGAATCGAGTGGCGAAATACCGAAGATCATAAGCTTCTTAAACTCGCAGGATTTACTTATGAAAGTGTTGGCCATGGATTGTGTGCTAGAAATTGGGTATTTCGGAAGGAAGGAAGCGGTTGAGGCTATGTTGAAGGAAGGTTTGATAGAAAAACTTGTAGAGTTGCAGAAATCGGAATTGGGTGGTGATTCGATCGAGAACGATCAGCTTAGCGAGAAAGAAGAAGAAGAAAGAGGGGTTAGTGTTGGAGGAGTGGTAGAGAAAGGGAAAATGGAAAATAGGCAAAGAAGGTATCTCCAGACACATCCATTTGCAAGCTGTGCGGCAAGATTTTCTGTTCAATTAGAAGTGGGAGAAGGGTTGAGGCAGAGAGAAAGAAGAGCTTTCAAGCAGGAGATTCTGACGAGAGTAAGAGAGGCTTCCATTTCTGAAGCTGAATCTGCCACCGTTGTTGCTGAAGTTTTGTGGGGCTCTTCACCGTAAAAAGGAAAAAAAATGTTGAACCCAAAACAATTTCCCCTCTTCCTTCCTCTTGTTATAACCAGAATCTTAACCCAGAACAAGGGCATTAGAAGGACTCATAATTGAGTCCAAATAAGCTAGTTTCGATGTTATTGTAGTTTGAGAATGATGTTGTTAGGAGATAATAGTGTGCAAGAATTCATCATATTTTTTTTTTGGTAAACAGGATTCATCATATTTGAATGTATATAATGCAGTTAGATTAGAATTAGCAACAGATTTAGAACAAAGATGATTGGAGGTAATGGATTGTGAATAAAATTGCTCAGGGCCAATGGATGATGATTCTTTGGTTTTTGATTGTCTATTTATTGTGTCTAGGTGTAGGGGTGGTAGGCGGGCAGCCCAACAGCTCGCTACCCACAACTGGATGTAGATGTGCAGCCTAAATCTGTTAAAAATATTTTTTTAAAAAAATCAATCATTATTTTTTTATTTACCTTTTCCAATCCCATCAATAAATTTTTAATGATTTTTTAAAAATAAAATTTAATATTACATTTTTTTATAACAAATATTGAAATGAAAAAAAGTGAAAAAAGTATAAAAATATTTTTCTTAAAAAATAAATAACAGGTTGACTGGCTGCGCCAAAAAATAGAGGGCTAACGCAAATCTAACCCCTATTACCAATTCTACCGACTAAAATTTTTTTAGCTGCAAAACGGGATTGGGACAAGTGAAGTAAGCACAGAGGAGAGGCTGGCTAGGGAATCTGAACATTGGAAAGGAATCGCTTATGGGATATGCTGCAATGGAGAGGTGAGCCTCTGGAATGATTCTTGGCACATACCATTAAAACACGTCTTAAAATATGCAAATAGCTGAATCCTTGAATAATCAAATGGGAACATTTTCTTAGAAGCAATTACTTCCTCATTCTTTATAATTTTATCTGATTATTAATTAAGTTGAGATGGTTTTTATTGTTTCTTACCCGTATTTTCTCATTGACATTAAATTCTATGTTGATAATATATTAAGCGTTGGTTTAAATTAGTAATAAAAAAATGCTTTTCAAACGTAATTTATGATTTACGAAGGAAGCATGCGAGCGAGTTTTACCTAGATTTGTAAAAAAAAATAATACAGGATTAACGTTATCATTGAGTCCGTGCAATTGCCATTTTTGCGATTTATTCTGAAGTGTTCCGACTTCCGACACATTTTCCACAATAAACTCACGCCATGCCCCATGTTTCTCAGAGATAATCATGAAATGGAAGTATTGTAAAAGTAAGTTAGTGCATATTTATAACTTATATTATATGATCTTTCTAACATATGTATATCATTGTATTAGATAAATTAGTTTAAAAAACAAAATATAAATACTTTAAAAAAATTATTTAACTCTATAAACTCCCCAACCAGATCTCATATTAAAAACTCAAAGTAGTATTCAATTATTTTTTTGCGCCATTAATATTCAATTATTTAAAAGTAGGGATCTTCGATGTGCTTGAATTCCCCATCAACCAAAAAAAGAACTGATCCAGAAGTCTCGGCGGAACCCACGTGATCATCCAGACAAGGCCAGAGTAAATTTGGAATTCATAATCAGAACTTGCCAAACAAATCAAAAGCTTATCTCAACACGCGACCTGAGCTTACCCGGCTTGCAAGTCACGGTTACACCGCAAGTGTTTATTGTTAATTATTTAATACACAAGTGCTGATTTGGGAGTAAAAAAGGAACAACACAACTGCTGAGGCAATCGGAAATTTTGTATTCCAAAAGAAATCTTATATTTAATACTGAAGGAATGTGTTTTTACTGATAACATTCAGATTGCTTGAATTAAATGAGTAATTGAGGTTCAGGTTTATAAAGAAACCGACTTGGTTAGAACCTGATGAGTATATCCTCCTCTAGACATCTTTGCCCTGTGCAAGAGATTTCAGCTGCTCACCTAACCATATGACTATATGTCCTTCTACATTTTTTTTTAAAAAAAAAATCTTGGCCAATGTTTAACTTTTTCCCCCTGATTTGAGCACTATGCTTTGGGTTGAAATTCAAAGGGAAACATCAGAACTTGAAACTAGCAGCATAAGAGATAATTTCTGAGAATCACGCATAATTTGACCATCCTTTGGTAAGAAGGCGAACGGAGCAAAGACAGAGATCTTATTCTCTACTTTACTGTGTTGGTTACAGAGTCAGAACCCTATAATATGGGATTAAACTTTTGCTAGCAAGCATCAACATGAGACGGATATAAATTTTGTGCCATCCATAAAACTGTCTAGAAAGCCTCAGGAACACTATCCATATTTCAGGGGAATAATGCTGGGTTGAACTTATCCACATTCCAATTTAAACAATAAGCAAGACCAAACATTATCTTTGCTTCACTATACTATACAGTTGTAATTTATTTTGTTGATAAATTCTGATGGTCAAAGGCCCGACTACCTTATTTTTCAGAGACAACTCTGATAGAAATGGATTCAAGAAATCAACCTTTGACATTCATCGGCAGGCATTGGTAGTATCAAGAACAACAAAATTCTAGCGTAGCCTCCTCAAAAGAATTAAAATCTACATGTTTTCCCTCGGCAAGAAAAGGACTAAATCTATGTTTGGTATCTAAGACTACTTCACCACTTCAATTAAATCCATAAACAAAAATGAGATGAACGCGCAAGTCAACACCTCAACCTCCATCCATTGCCTCCTTGCTCATGTTATCAGCTGCCCTTGTGCCTAGCAAGCCCTTGAATATTGAGAACAATGCAACAAGAGCAATCTGTAAATGCTCTGAGCTACTTGTCTTTATACATATTTTCCCCATTTTCCGACTATTGAGATTAGCACTAACAGAAGCTCTAGAATTTCTGCCCAGCCTGAACTCGGATTGTAAGCTTCCACTCAACACCATCTCTTTATTGGAGGAGAGGACCGTCGTTGCAAGACTTACATGGTCATTTCTCACAGGAAAATCTATTCCTCTCAGAGTCGCTTCAAAATTCCCACCATATGCCACTTGTCCAGCACCTACTATGTGGCCTGCATTTAGGACAAATTTTAGTCTTTTCCCAACAAGCAAAGTATCCTCAATCTTAGCACCGATATAATACTTCTTTGCAAAAGATGTCACAGAAACACCACAGTCCGCAATATTATGCTTGATGTTTCTCAACTTTGTGTTGCTATGAATTGTATAAATCATATCTTTACCAACAGATTGAACATCAACACCTATAGAATTTGTAAGACCCCTCGGATTGACATAAGATGCAGCACACTCTGATTGAATACTAAAATCTTGCTTGTCTTTATTCACCTGTCCCGTAAGTATTACATATGCATTCTTGTTTATTTCCGTAGCTGTTTCCAAGTTTATACCATCAAAGCCCACATCATGATCCCATCCTTGGGG
>JANTPZ010014207.1:0-16811 GCA_025593235.1 Vachellia pachyceras
CTCATTAAATTTCACAATGAGTCTGAACCTAAATGCTTAAAAAGCATGCATATAATATTTTGATAATATTAAATTAAAATAAACTTACTATAATTATAAAAAAATAATAACAAATATTAGATATATATGTATATAGTATATATATATAGTGAATATGATAAACATATTCTAATTTAAACTATAAATTACAGTATAAGTCATTAATAAAAAATTCTTAATAATAGGCGGTATATAAAGTGTTATTTTCCCTTTTATAGGTTATCTTCATGCTATGGTGAAAAACAGACACATATATATCAAATTAAAAATTATAAAAAAATATAGATACCTGTACAATGACTTCCTTTTTTTTTTAGAATTCCTGGCCAAGTAAATTACTTAATTCTTCTTCCCTGGGCTGGTCCAAAGTCGTTCAACTAACAACAACCAACAACAAAGTTCATACTACTCAAAGAGTAACTTGTAACCCTTTACCACTTTAAAAACCTTCTCATTTACATTTCCAACTCTTGAAATCCTAGCCTTCCTCTTCCAAAAGAGGGGCTCATTCATGGAACAACTCAAGATAAAGGTAGTGGAAGTTACAAGACTCAAGAAAAGAGGAAGACTTGGTTGTTAGAAACCTTTACCAAGAGTTATGGAAGCTTGGAGCTCTTCTTCTTGCTCGGGGAGGGAGTGATTTCTAGAGAGAAGGGAGAGCAATTTTCTTCCCAAGAAGAGAGAGAAAATGGAGTGCAAAATGAGAGAAAGAGAGAGGGAGAGCTTAATTAAACTTGCTCTTGAAAAATTGTGTGGTTGTGAGAGAAACTTGGTAACCAAGTTTTGAAATACTTGCTCCACATTGTCCCACTTGTCCTCTTGGCATTCCTTGCTGAAAGTGGTGCCCTTTTGCTTGCCCTCCAAGTCTGGTTGGCTGATTGGGCCTTGGCCCGGTGTTACTTGATCCAGTGGCACGCATTTCCGTAAAGTAACCTTTAATCGAGAAATTTTCCTTTTTATTTTTTCTGGGACTTTTCTTTCATGTGGCACCCTTCCCTAGGCCTCCTTGCCTAGGTGGCATCATCCATTTCTCAAAATGCCTTTGGCTTCCTTCATAAATCACCAGGATTCCTCAATTTGCGCGCAACACAGTAAAACGGGCTTCCGGCGGCCAATTTGACTTAAGGACATGGAAAAATTCTACATTTTTCCCTGATTCTCAAGCTCTTGTCCGTTTCTCAAAATTCTTCCCTGATTTTCCGTAATTAATTTTCTAAGAAAATACTTTTTCGGACTTTTCGAGCACTGTTGTTCTCCGTACAGCGAAACTACCCGCACCGAGTACCATGTAATAATTTTATTAATTACTTTACAACCCAACTAAACTTTTCTTAGTTTGAGTCTCTGGCATTTGAGGACATCTGCTACCACAAATAATTATTTTTCAGTTGTCCTTAACTCCGAAATCCTTTATTTACCACTTATTTACGAAAATGCCATCACCTTTTCTACTTTTGCCATAATTCCCAAAATGCCATCACTTTTCTACTCTTTCTTAATTCCAACTTGCCCTTGGTTGACTTTGACATTTTTGGTCAACTTTATTCAAAATGACCATTTTACCCTTGGTCATTTTTACTTAAAATCCTTAAGACTAAGGACTTAGTCAATTATGATCCTTCTTATCTAAAGGCATTTTCCTTTCCATATTTCTATATCCATGGGTATTTAATCATCACATAAATACCGACTTAGCTTTTATTTCCACTCACAGGAAATATACGGATATTACAGTGCACAATTATTTTAAAATACAAAAAAAATATCGATAGTGGAATACTTGTGCAAGGGATTGAGTGAATAACGTACCAGATTAATCATATTCATAAATGCCACTATTCTTTCAATTTGTATTTCTTTTTTGGGATTACAATTTGCATTTCCGGTTTCCATATGTTTTTCCAATGTCTAATTATTGTCTCTACTTTCAAATATTAATGTTTCTTTCTTTTTGCAGGAGAAATTAAGGGTGAAAGATAGAAGAACGCCTTCAAGTTTGCAGTTGGATCCTGTGGTTTTTTGGTAGATACGTCCATACTGAATATTTTCCTCAAATATCTACACAAATAAGTGCAATAGTAATGTGTTAGTAAATCACTAAATTAATTAGTGATTGATCTAGTATAGTATCATATTGCTAAGCTTTGATGTGTGTGCGCATGCGCGCTGTTTATTTTTGTTATTGTGCTTGTTTGGTTGAACGGTATGGGAAGTAAAAGGAGCTTTTGGGGTAAAAAAATCACGGTAGAGATTTTCTACGTGTTTAGCACAGCGATTTGACAAAATGACTTCAGCTTAAAAAGCTCTTTTTGGTGAGAAGCTAATTTGGGGAGCTTTTAGGTGCACAATGAGCATGGCAGTTTATTTTCAGGCATTAATTAAAATTTCACTGCGTAATTTGTCCTTCTCTCTTTGGGGTATCTCGTTCTCTACTCCAGATTCATGGTGCTCCCTTCTCCCATATCTTCCTTAGTCCATCATTCCATCAATTTGCTGAGAAAAAAAGACTTTAGATATGAGAATGAGAGTTGAGAACGAACTTAGAGCCTAGGACTTGCCTTGTTGTTGCTGAGACTTGGGAAGACGGACGAGGAAGACGTGTTGCATCCACTAATTAGATCAAGGAAGAAAGCCAAAGAAGAGAGGTTGAACAGAGCCAAGCAGGACCAGAATCAAGGCGAAGTTATAATGTCATATGTGGATATTCTGTTGGGTTTACAGTTGCCGGAGGAGAAACGCAGGCTTAATGACGATGAACTCGTCTCTCTGTGCTCAAAGTTTTTGGATGAAGGAACAGAAACGACAGCCAGAGGCTCTGCTCCCCACTCTTCCCATGGCTATACCAGCTAGACTTATGGATCAGCTTTATGAAGCATTGAATGAATGATGCGTGTGGGCGGTGTGCTTATGGTCTGGAGGTGGTTTTGTGGATGAATTATGAATGCCCATGCGGCCGCTTGATGGTTGAAGAATGGATAAATGAATTGCTCCAGGCGGCCATGCTCCACTGCTCCCCCCCAAGCGTGAATGAGTGTTGAGTATCTATATATATACATACCCATAAACTAACCTAAATCAAAAAAATTAAAATATTATAATATAATATTATATAACATAATATAATATAATAAATGAAAAAATAAAATAAAATAAAAGATTTATGAGTTTAGTCCTTGATTTGATGAATCCTTAAGATAATGCATCATTTGATAAATTTGCTATTTTAAACTCAGAATATTAGATTTTTTTAATTTGAACTCAGTATCTTTTAAAATTATGTTGATAACTCTCCAAATATATTTAATTTAAATTTATCTTTTGATCCCAATTTTCAAAGAATACCTTGGCTTTAATTTCATATAATAATCATTAATCATAATTAATGTAACTAAACTCAATAAAAGCCCAAGAATAGTACTAAAACCTCCTTTGAAAATTTTGTGCCATTTAATGATATTAATGTCCTTTTACGTAATTTGCCACAAGAAATTACTTCTTTAACTTTTATCCAAAGGGTTTCTCCTTTTAAAAAAAAGTCACTTTTCTAACGCTTCTCCAAACATAAATCACGTTACACTTTTAACTTCTACTCAAAATTCCTTTTCCAAAAGTCATTATACCAAAAAGCCACTTTTTCCACCGCTTATTCAAACGGATCCATTATATTATAACAAACTTTGGGCAACCATCAATAGCTATGTTAACTTCATGAAAGCTTGCATTTGGGTCCCTTAACTCTATAAGTGCCTTTTTAGTCTTTTAAAATTAACCCTAATGTCATTAGAAAAGAATGTTCATTTTGATATTTCAAATTTTGAAAACATTGAAAATTTTCAAATTCTGACATATTCTGTTTAATTTTCATAATAACAATGCAAACATCCCCAGAGCTCTGCTGAGAATCCATCCTTAACAGATTATTGTGAAAGTGGCTCCCCGATCCTCCCCCTTTTCCCCATATAGCTACAGTCTAGGAATACATGGATTAGTTCTTCAACTCTTAACCTACTTGTAACACAATCATTCAATGGTTATGGCTCAATACAACTCAATCTCGTTTATAATGAGAAACTCATGCAATAAGATTTAATTTGTGATGTACCTAGAAATAAGTGAATAAGATATTGTGATCCTTGTATGAAGGCACTTAGGTAAGCTAGGTTGTCTTCTCATAAAAGTTCAATAAAAAGCGCTCCTCTAGCCCTAAATGTAGGACTTATTTTGGGAGTAGATCTTGATTCTTAATGTAAAAGATTTTTCCATTTTATCTTTCACATTTATAATTTTCCCTAAAACAAATTTATCTAACATATAAACTGATATGTAATATGATATCATATAAAAGTATTTTAGAGAGATCATGTTACATATCTTATAAATAAATACTTTATTTAACTTTCTTAATTTCCCAATTTAGATACATATGTCTTATATTAAGTAATATAGGAGTATTTTTAGACTTAGAACCCCTTTCCTATAAGGAACACCGCAACTTTTAGCTGTTGTTAATGATTATAGTAATAGTGAAAACCACATAGATTTACTTAATGAAAAGTAAATAGGAAGTAAGTAGATTTGTATTAATATTCTTGAACAAAGTGTAGACCAAGTTTGAAAGAAGACTGAAACGCTTAAGGGTATAGACAATAATGGAGGTGAGTTTCAGTCCCACACAATGTTGAAACTACTCGAAGATATGGGAATCCAGCAACAAAGAAGGTGTTCATACATGTTAAGGGCCTCTCTCTAATTCCCTTTCAGATTAAATATCCAAATTTCCTAAATGTTTTTTCTTTTGATCACTTAATTGTGTTAGTGTAGGATTTGATCAAGAGGGGGGGTGAATTGGTCACCTTTAGAAAGTTAAAACTTAAAGTACAGAATTAAAACAATATCACCAAGTGAACATAGAGATGAAGAACACGGAAGATTTATCCTGGTTCGGTTGTCTTGACCTACATCTAGTTCTCAAAGTGCCTCTGAGATTTCTCAATCCACTGTCATCAACAATAGGAGGCTTCTCAAGCCTTTACAACAAGGATTCACTCCCCCTTACACTTTTCACTAATAGAGAGTATTACGCGCTCTATTTTCTATTTCAATCTCAACCCAACTGACACAAGGTCCCAACCTTGTGTTTCTCACAGATTTACAATTAAGAAAGGCTTAATAAACTCTCTTAAAAGAGTAGATATAGCAATTACTGAAGTACAGGAAGTATATTGAATGATTTACAGAGAGCATAATAAATGTCGAAAGATGTTCACTTTGTTCGTCATTGTCTCTTTATGTATTGAATGTTTAAGCTTTTATAGTTGAGGAGCAATGAAGTATCCATTAGACTCCATTAATAGTTGTTACTCTCAACACCAACTCATCTGCTTCACCATAAATGAATTAATTAATGCAGCTTGAATGATCAATGGTGAAGTTTGCATATGAATGTTAAAAGCTTCATGTCTAAGGTATGCTCTTTATTCCTTATTCCATGAGTTAAGCATCCTGCATTTATGAGGGTGGTTAGCATTCAAAAAATCATTACACAAATAAGGAAAGTTTCTGTAGAGCGTAGGTGAAGTTGTCAAAAGAAACGTTGTCAAAGAGAAATGGTCAATGATCCAACTAAGCCACAAATTGCAAATTCAGGTCGTTGGTTAGCCTTAAAAATGGATCAGGAATATTAATTATGATTTTCAAGGATTGTATAGTGACAACCCCAGGGTCGTTCTCTCCGGAAGCTACTATTGCATACCAATAGTCCTTAGCTTGTGATTATGCTTGTTATGCAAATGCAATTAGTTTTTCAAATCAAGTTATGCTATGTACCTAAAGTAAATCAAAATAAAACTTTTTTTTGGTATTTTCTAGTGATAAAGAAGGCAAAGGCATATTGGAATGTGAAAAGAGTATATGATAGTAGTTTCCTCTTGAAAACAAATTTCGCATTATAGTTCGTAAAGGATTAGGGAAAGCATCGACTTCCGCACTAAGTTTCGTAATAAAAGACCCCAACAACTCACTGGGTCAGAAATCTCATGAAATGAACTTCATTTCATGAAATCCTTTAAGACCACTTAGTGTGTGTACGTAAATAGCAAAGTGACAAAATCAACTCCATACATTATTGACTCTAAAACCAAGCACAACTAGGATGATAGAAGAGAACAAAACTTCATTGAATAAGCAAAATGAACTCCATTCTACTTTGTCAATCACAAAACAACTCAATACACAATAATCTAAGTTTGGCTCAACCGAGACCAAGCATTTACACAAAATTACAAAGTCCAACTGGAATCCAAGTAATCTATAATTTAAATACAAATTGAAAGCAAATACTCCCCTTTCAGCACTTCGAACTCCAGCTCACTTCATCTTCAATAGGATAGAGATGCTTAGCTCCTCATCCTATGCAAAAAGGGACTCTGAATGGATGAAAGAGGCATGATAAAGGATGGATCGTGAAAATGGGATGAAATAGGGTTTGGAGAGCAGAGAGGATGAAGAGAAATTGTGTGTGTGGTGTTCTGCCTTCCTCCTTTCCTCTCTTCTTCGAACTTACCCTAATAATGTTAACCTAACTGTCTAGGGTCGGATTAAAGAAGGCGGATCGGATTTATTTTCTATTTGGAGGAAAAATCTGGTGCTGTCGCGATATTCACCGCGGTGAACTTGAGGTTTCGCCACGACGAACTTTGAATTGCGTCACAGTGAAATGCTCCAGAGCTGCTCCCTCTTTCCTTTTGTACAGAGTTCCTGAAATGAAATAGCATGTATTGGTAGTATCATTTGCTCATGATGGAATTTAAGCATAATAACATCATTATTCATGGCATATGTACCCAAAATCACACTAGTACAAGTCAACAACTCCTAATCTCAATTTAAGCACAAAAGGTCATGTATGGGCTAAAATTGACTCTAAGACTCTAAAAATTCAAGTATAAAACTAATACAAATAAAGCTCAATCACTCAAGCATGACATTCTAGTACTCGAGCATTGCAATATATATTTTAAAGAAAAGCTCAATGCTATAAGTCAATGCTGGAGCATTATATGAAAGTATTTGAAAAGAGATGACAATGCTTGAGCACTGAGGCACAATACTCCAGTAAAATTAATGCTTTTAGTTGGTACTTGAGCATGGAAAATATTTTGACAACAAAACATTTCAGTGCTTGAGCATTTGATCTCAATGCTTGAGCACTGATAATGCTTCCTAAACCTGCTCAGGCATTTGGTGCAAGTATTGAAAAATTGTGAGTTTAGAGTACTTAATACTCAAGCAATAGTATCTTGTGCTCGAGCACTGAGTGTGCTTGCACAGTTTGCTGGAGCATTTTTAGAAAGCATGAGTGAATAGTAAAGTGAAAAACCCGATGCTTGAGCATTCACAATGCTTCCAGTCACTACTGGCAGTATTCACTCATAGCACTGTCCTAGAAACCTTCAACACTCGAGCATTGAATCTTGGTGCTAGAGCATTGGCTCTGCTGTTGGCTTTTACTGGAGCATCTACTATCAGCACTATGAAAAAGTCTTAAACACCCGAGCACTAAGTCCTAGTGCTCCAGCATTGGTACTACTTTATGCCTTTGCTTGAAGCACTGCTTGACAGCACTGATAAAAACCTTTTGCACTTGAGCATTGCCTCCTAGTGTCGAGCATTGGCTATGCTTTTAGCCAATGCTTGAAATGTTATATGACAGCACTGTTTGAGGGCTTCTAACTTTAGCCCGATGCTCGAGTATTGAGTACCGATGCTCGAGCATTGGCAATACTTCCTGTCAATGCTTGAAGTATTCAGTGAAAGTATTGCATAAAGCCTCATTTTTAAAACCTGATGCTCAAGCATTGAGTTCCAGTGCTCAAGCATTGTCAATGCTTGAATACTTTGCTTGAGCACTGAATAAAAGTATTGCTCAAAATCATAAGTTCCAAACATAATGCTCGAGCATTGATTTCCAATGCTTGAATATTTGGCAATACTTTGACTAATTGCTCGAGCATTCTCTGAAAGCATTAAGTTAAAATCTTTGAAAAACTATGCTAAGCTCAAGAATTCAAGTTTCAAAAATAATTTTCAACTTCATAATTCCTTTGACACATAAAATCATTAATTTTGTTATCATCATAACAATGTATCAACATTCTCCCCCTTTTTGATGATAACAAAACCATAAATAAGGAATTATGAGAATTTCAAGAAATCAAAGGTAACTAATGAATAAAGTGACATTATGTGAAATTTGTACCATTAACACAATGTAACATAAAGTTCATAATCTATCAGCAGTCAAAACACATATACAAGGATTATAAATATAAGTACATGAAATCAAACATAAATGCCTAGGATTCTGATTTCTCTCCCTCTTTTTATCATACATCAAGAGGGGTTACTAAGGAGAGGAGTCAGGAACATCAGGGGTGCTACAGGGCTTGGGAGGAGGCATAGAGGAAACTGGAGGGGCAGATATAGGTTGAGGCTCAGGATTAAGAATGGAAGAAGAGAAGTCTATCATGGCCAGCACTGCATCAGTAGGTGGATCATCAGGAGAATGAGGAGGTGATAAGGGAGCAGGAGCAGATACAGGAGGTGCCGATGGTCTCTAATGAACTACTCAATGGATGCTACTCTTCTGTCCAACCCACTCACTATGCTCTGTAGAGTATCAAACTTCTCCAAAAAGGCATCTCTGAAAGTAATGAGGTCCTTAGACAAAGATGTTACTGGAACATCCAATGTCTTCCCACCAAAGTAGCACCTACTGCCTTCAGCACATTGTTGATGTAGCTCTGTGTCTCAACATGAAACGCAGTCATGAAGGCTTCACTCATCCTTCTAAACTTTGTCTCCATATACTGCTGCATGGTGGCATGGGCAAAGGAAGGAGCAAAGGAGGGCTGAGGAGGTTAAGAAGACTGGGCATTATCTTATCCTTGTGAGGCAGCAGAAGTGGCTTTCTTCTTTTTCTTCTGGATCTGAGCCTGAGGGTTCACTAAATTGATGTTCATCCTGTGCAGATGAGCCTTTCCAAACTTCATAGCCTTAGCAACTTTCTCCAAAATGTACCGGATTTCAAGTTGCTTCAAGATATGAGAGACCAAGCATGGATAAGGCACAATCATTCTCGTGGAACCCGAGAAGACAAACCTCCACATCCCATTAAAGACTAATTCTCCTATATTTCTCTTCTCCTTCTTCATTATCCATGCTAAGTTGTGATAATCCATATGAGCAAGATAGGTGTAGTTCCCACTTTTATTCACTAAACATCTATAATAGATGTAGTAAATAATCCTTTGAAGTGGGGGCATGATAGAGGGCTCAAATGATAAACTGACATAAGATACTCCAGACCTTAACAGATTATGAATCTCCTCATCAGAAAAGTTTGTCAAGCTTTTTATATATTCATTGTGCCCAAAAATTCATTCAAAGATTCAGGAGTAGTAAGAATCTCTTTCCCTCGAATCTTTATGACCATAGAATAAGAAATGACTTCCCTTTGATCATTGGTTACTGAAGTTGAACACATGTTGTTGTAAAAGATTCTAACCAAATCAAGGGAAAAATCATCTTTTATTTCTATCAAAGGCTTATAATGTTGAAGATAATCAGAAACTTTGAATCCAAAGCCATCCAGTTCCTTTAAGTCTGCGTATACAGTAGGGCATAAAGATATACTCTTTAACTTATCCTCAAAATTAGGAAGTTCTGTAATGTATACCGTGGAAGTATTGAAGCCCTTTAGTGCCTTTAGAAGTTCTGGTTTTGATGACTTTCCTGCCACTTTCTTCCCTTTTACTCTCGGCTTGGATTTGGAAGTGGAGGCCATCTTGCTTGGAGAAATGCTCTCAGTCTCTGAACCTGATGGAGCAGGAGCAGTAGGTATGGATTGAGAGCCAGATACCAATGGAGCATTGCCTTTACCCTTCAAAATTGATTTGGGTTGACTTGTGCTCAATTTTTGTACCGTGGGTGCCACTGTCTCTTCAAAGGGCTCGGTAATTCTTACTTTCTTGGATGCAGTGGCTGATTTGGATTGAGAGGGAGTAGGAGAGGCAGTCTTTTTGCCTCTAGAAGCACCGGTAGTGACTTTGGTACAGGCTATTGCTTGAGTTGGATCAAAACAGAGAGAAGAAGAAGGAGAGTACTGTCGGCATTACTTGAGTAATTTGGGCAAATATGGAGTAAATTAGGAGTAATAAGCAGTAAATATAGAGGGGTTTTGACAAAAAACAGTTTTTGAGAAGAATTGTAACGGTTTGGGAGCAGTTATATCGATTAGAGTTAAGAGAATTTTGGAGTGCTCGAGAGTTAGGGTTCGAGTACTGACGGGAAAAAGGGGTATTATGTATCAAAATCTGTAAACACTTGAGCATTGACACTCAGTGCTCGAGTGTTGAGGGAACAGACATGAACAAAAAGCTAACACTCGAGCATTAGCATATAGTGCTCGAGGACTAGCTCTCAATGCTCAAGCATTGGGGCTAAAAGATGAACAGATACTCTGAATAGTCCAATATTCGAGCATTGGGTTACTAATGCTTGAGCATCGTGATCACAGAGGCCAGAAACACTTACCCTGCTCGAGCATTGAGATAGAATGCTTGAGTATTACCTATGCTCCCACACACTGCTCGAGAGTTAGCTTTCAGCACTGCTTCAAAGCTCTTATTTCCTCCAATACTTAAGCATTCCTCCATTTGTGCTCAAGTGTTGTTCCAAAAACTTCAAAATTTTGGTTTTGTGCTCGAGCATTTTTTCTAAAAATGCACACAACTACCTGCAAAACTTTGATAAAACACTTCAATGCCTAAATTAGTAATAATTAATCATCAAAACAATAAGGAATCAACATTACTTACAGTTCATTTGGATTCACCATTCCCAATTCTCTTCTGATATTCATGAATTATTCCCTAGATAGAGGTTTGGTGAATATATCAGCTATCTGAAGATGAGTTGGAATGAATTCAACCTTGACATATTTCCTCTACACATGGTCCCGGATAAAGTGATGCCTAATATCAGTATGCTTGGTCCAAGAATGATGTGCAAGATTCTTAGCTAGACTGATGGTGCTCGTATTATCATAGTAAGTAGGGATTTCTTTGAATTCTATTCCCAATTCTTGAAGCTGTTGTTCCATCCATAGAACTTAAGCACAATAGCTTGCTGCAGCAATGTATAAAGGCTCTGGAAACTGACCTGTGTCCAACGTCAATGAAAAATTGCAAATGAGCTCCAAATGAGCTGAACCTTTTCAATTAAATACTATACATCCTGACCTTTAAAATGATATAAAGTTTGCAAAATTTGGATGTGTATTCCATGAGATATGATTTTTCAAAGTTAAGGGAAAAACTGGAAAAACTGGCAGTGACCAAGTGGACATAGCCACTGTTTTTGAATAAATGATATCAAATGGGCAAGTATTAAAACCAATGAGTATTTTTCCCTATAGTTCACTTAATAAGAAAAATGTAGAAAATGGAATCACTCAGTTTCAAATTTTCTAGAATTAATTATGATTTTTCAAAGTTGGGCCAGAAATATGGAAAAAGACTCGTGAATAGTACCAGCGTTTTTATTCAAACGTTTTTGAAAAATTTAGTTCACAATTTTGGTCAAACCATGATATCCAAAGCCCAAGAGTGGTTCATAAGTGATCTAAATTAAGTAAATAGAGGGAAAATAGGAGGTGTTACACAACCCATGTGAGACAGGTGGAAGTTCATGCCTATAGCGAAGAACAACATCTTCCAATCTGATTGATCCAGATGATGCGAGGAGGACGGTTTACTCTCAATGATGGATGGAGCCTCTCAAGGCAAATCAATACAAGTAAAAACTATTCTCGGCTAGACTTGCAAGTCTGAGTACCCTTGTGAGCAAACTAGTAATATTTAAAGTATAACTTAGTAGCAGCTCCATTATGGATGCAAATGCCTGCTGGTTCTCAGCCCTCCCATTTTTCAATACAGCAAAAGATGCAGTAAACCATATCACAAGGCCACCCAAAGTTTCCAGGGAAATTGCAAGCCATCGGTTGCCACTCCTGATCACAAGGGTGAATCATATATTATTTTCCATGGCTTTTCCATTAATATCACCCATTGATCATAAGGTTTGTAAGCACAAGATAGTTGATAGACCATTAAGTGCTTCTCCAAATTGAGCATATACAGGAGATCTGTAGATAGAACCTAAGCATTTCACTTCACGGGCCATGCTCTAAAATGAAGATGTAAATTTTCGGTGTACCAGATAATTTCGACTCGTTTGCAAATACCCACACATTATTTGAATCATAAAAGTGGGCCCAAAAACAAGACACACCAAAAGGCACTTGGAGAGAGAGAGTTTCATAGTGAGAAGGAGAGGGAGTTTTTCCGTGTATGTGTTATATTCTTCTGTTGAAAGGAAAACTTCCACTTTATAATATAATTTTAAATTCAAAATATAACTTCCCGCAACATAACTATTCCCATATAAATGCATTTCAGATTTAAACCTTTGGGAAAATCACTATTTTATTCCCACATATTTGCTTATTTATGCTTTTGCCCTGAAAATGGGTTTTGGGCCTTATTCATTAAGGATGACCCATATTCCAATAGAAGAAAAATCGTATATCTAAATAAACTAACATAACATAAACTGGAAACTGACATTTATAGAAAATACTTGAGAATTTTAGTAAGGATTAAAACTCA
Organism: Vachellia pachyceras; assembly: GCA_025593235.1. Classification (NCBI taxonomy): domain Eukaryota; kingdom Viridiplantae; phylum Streptophyta; class Magnoliopsida; order Fabales; family Fabaceae; genus Vachellia; species Vachellia pachyceras. The sequence goes on from JANTPZ010014207.1 coordinate 12,768, forward strand.
GTGTGTATTGATATTATCAAGAGTAAATCCATATTTGTGACTAAGGCCTACGTGCTTGCATTTTGCTCACTAGAAAAAAACAAAAGAAAATTGACCTCTAAACTACATCACATGGTTGCTGACTGGTTAAATGCTAAGCAAAGGTTGTCAGATGGGACAAGTTGTATGCATACTACCCAAGAGAGCAGCAGAAGGTTTTGCTACCAAAAAAATAAATTCCCCCAGGGGCTAAGCTTAAGTGAATTGAGACTATGAGAAGATGAAACCCATCCAATGAATTATGTTCAGTTAGATACTGCTAAATGATTTTAAAATAGTAGCAGTCATCCAAAATCTGTCATAAAATGTTCAAACCTGATAATATAGATAGGCTACATAAACAACACCGCATGATTGTCTGGGAGACCTGCACCAAAAACATATTCACAAATGGAGCAACATTACGATCTATATCACCTAGATCCTTCGCAAGCCCATTGATGATCCTCCCAAGAGGATTGGTATTGAAAAAGCCATAGCAACCCGTACAATAGACTGGAGCATAGCATTGTGCAATCTTCTAACAGCATAAAGACTTCATAAGATTGGCCACAAAGAATTTGTTAAAGTCACCAAAACCTGAAATAGGCAACGATAGAGCAAATTGAAATTTAATATCTTAACAAGTTTATCATTTGCAAAGGAATGAAAGGAGATACGAAGATGCTTATTATGATAACGCACAGCCACATACATAAATTTATGTCAAAAGATATTATCTTGAATCAGGTGCAAAAGAAAAAGTAAAAGGATTGTAACCCACTGACACACTCTGATCTGTCCAATGGCTTAACCATGCGCTACTAGAGACTCACAACACTTCTGTTAAGATATAGCATGTAAAGAGTACTAGCACTACCCAAAATCCTCCTAATGCGTTATTGTACCTAAAACCACCACAAAGTAACAAGATGAAAGGCCAGATGGACAAATAGAGAAGTAAATGGAAATAGCAAGACCAACAGAAATAGGAACGCCAGATGAAAATTTCTTTCCAAATAAAGAATGAAAGATTCTGCAATACGGAGATCAGGAGGAGTGTGTGGAGTTGTATCCAATTTATTACTAGTTCATGTAATAGTTATATTCCATCAATCTATTCTCCTTTCTTACCTCTGTAGAACTTTCAGACTAACAACACCTGATTCTCGTTCTTCTTTCTTAATAAGAATAGATTTGGCTTCTTTTGGCTTATTTTCAGTTTTTGCCATATCAAAAGTTGTTCCATTGCGAATAGATTTTGAAGAGGACCTTTGATCATTACTTTCACTGTCTCTGTTTTCTTCTGCATACTCCTCCATCTCCCCTTTCAACACATTTCCCTTTACATTATTCATTTTTATTGTCACTTTATAACTTATTTTATTCTCATAACTCACACCTTGGATAAATTCTTTTTACTCAAACGTTATATCTAATAAATTACATTTTTTTCAAAATATTATTTCTAAAAGACAATTAAATCTTCAAAATAAATATTAGAATGTTATATGTAACATGTCAATTAATAAGAGATCACTAGTTTTTTTAAAAAAAAATATCACACATAGTAGCGATTTCTAACCGCTACTAACTCAACCAAAACTGCAGCAAATTTAAACGTTGCAAACAATCGTTACATAAACTGCTATTATTGTCTATCAGACATCCTATAAATATCCTTCTTCACCCATTCTGTTATTTGCTCTTCTCTTTCGCTTATACTCCTTCTCCTTTTTCATTTATCTTCGTCTTTCTTCCTTTCCTTATCATTCTTACAAGTCAAGGCCCAACACATTTTTACTTTTAACAGCTGGTACTTGATGTTGGATCTATGCCATAGGGCTAATCATTGTATCTCAGACATTATTTATTTTAATGTATTTTCTCCATTTTATTATCATCGATTTTGCATGTTTATTATGATAATTGCATCCATGGGTAAATTATGAAGATTGTCATAAATGTCTCGAGTCGGTTGTCTATGCGGGAGCATAAATAAAGTAAGATCAGTATGACTTTGATAAGGTATGGAGATACGAGTCAAAGTCATAGGAACTTGTAAGAGTACAAGGTACTGGACCGACCCACTATGAGAAAGCTGCACGGATTAAGTCATTAGCTTATCTCATCTGTAATCACATCATAATGCCCCTTGACCTACGATCATCATGGATTCGTATATGAGAGACATTAAGTTTTGACTTGGTCAAAAGTCACCTTTAACCGGGTGATGATAAAGGTTATAATCGGGCTTAAGGATCTTTCATGAAGAGGAATGTGAATGATCAAGATAGGATTTATCCCTCGCTTTAGTTGAGAGATATTACTGGGCCTCTCGATGAGTGTGTCTGACAAATATATTGCCATAATGTAACGAAGAAGGAGTTTTTGTTATTGAGATTAGCCTACTCAGGGGTCGAGAAAGTAATGGTCAAGAATAGGAGGATGATGTCATCCATACCTCATCCTTGACCGAGATATTGTGTGATAGAAGGGACGTGATGTGGTTGCATGAAAGGTTGTGTCGTGTTAACAATCCTCATGTGATTTAGGCAGTCACAACGTCTTGCTAGAAGCCACTTGCAATTTGTGGGCTAGTGCTGAGTTTAGCCCATTACTGCCAACTTCATATGGGGGTATAAGACCGCAAGCAAAAACAACCCAACATGAGCTTTAATTTTAGGGTTTATTCGAATTTTATATGTGTTTATATATATAAATTCGAAGTTATATTAATATTATATAGATAATGTTAATGTGTGTTAGTTTTAATATTTAATTTATTAGATAAATTAAATAACTAATATTGATTTAATTTATAAAGATAAATTAAATTTGTGTGCTCATTATTTGGATTAATTAAATAGATATGATTTGATCAAAACAGATTAATCCAAATTCGAATTGCAAAATTTGAATTTCAAATTTCGAATTTTAATATTAATAAAGATTGATTTTGAATATCGTTTTGGAATTCGAATTTCAAGATTAATAAAAATTAATCTTGAATATCTTTTGCATTTCGAATTTCAAGATTAATAAATATTGATCTTGAATATCTTTTTGAAATTCAAATTCAGATTTTCAAGATTAATCTTGGGTCATAATGCACTCCATGAGTTCTGTAAATGTGATGACTCATGAGCAATAGAAGGTATGCATTTTCGAATTTGATTGTGAGCCACATAAACCCTAGAGAGAGTGAAATGTGAGAAGCGCTAGCATGCTGTAATTGTTGAGAACTATTCGCGTGGATACTAGTAGATGGAGGCAATCAAAGAAACACCAGCTCCTAGAGATTGTGATCAAGAACGTGAAAAGTTTGAGAAGGTTGTGGACTTGGGAACTAAAAGAGATCCAAACGCAAAGGAAGCTGCGAATTCAAGATCTGAAAAGGTATTACACTACCTTCTCGATCTAAATGCCTTTGGCAAATCCATATGTGGGATTACAAATTCTAATTTGTAATCATTTCTTTCGCTATATATACGTTATAATCCCAATACTTGATTCATCTCTTTCCCACTAACTTTTGAAAAATAAAGGGTTAAAGCCATCTGGACCAAGAGCCTTGAGCGCTTCCATTGCAAAAACTGCTTGCTTTCTCTGCCCAAGCTTACCAACATTGACCTCTCAATCGACGGGTAGCTTCCCCCGAAGTCTACACAAGGCCCCATTTGCTTAATTTTCTCTGTCATATTCTCACGTGCCATCCACCCTTTTCAGGGAATCAAATCCTATTCCCACGCTTCCTGTTGAGCGTCATAGAGTGAAAGAAAGGAGTATTCTTATCCCTAATCGTCTACTCGGGTTGAGGTGCCCATAAACGACTCATATATATACCCCAAGCCTCACATGAACCTTCATTAAAAATACTCTAAAATTCACCTCCTTCATTCATCATGAGCACTAAATACTGAATCTTCCACAACATCTACCTTGTCAAAACCCACCCTCTTCACCATGCAACTATCCTGGTTCTAATGGGGCCACAAAGACGATTAAATCTTCGTCTCAAATCAC
>JANTPZ010014208.1:0-10420 GCA_025593235.1 Vachellia pachyceras
TAGGACACAATATATGTTATAATTAAGTAATTTATTTAAAATTTTTATTCTTTAACACGTATTTGTATATATTGTTTTATATAATGATACATATAAATATTTCATAATATATGTTATAATTAAGTAATTTATTTAAAATTTTTAATCTCTATAAAAAGTCAACTTACTTTTATATTAATACCCTCTTAGCTCTCTTTCCTCTTTTTTTTTTTCCTTTTATACATTTTCTCTCTTTACTCTTATACATTTTCTCTCTCTTCTTCTCCTCAAAAGCTAATTCTTCCTACTTTTGCCTAAAAGCCACTTTTAGTCAAAAGCTCCTTTTTTCAAAAAGCATTACCAAACATGTTATTTGCCACAAGCCACTTTTTACCACAAAAGTCACTTTTTTTTCCTCCCACAGCCCAACCAAACACAGCCAATATTTGCAGTACTCCTCTTCTATATTATATTTAACGCATATTTTATTCTGTGTCTTATTAATTTAATTATGATTATCACTATCAGAAAAATGTCATTTAGTGACGGAAAAATTCATCACTACATTATTATTTTCCATCAGAAAATTTTCATTTAGCGACGGAAAATATTAGTAACCCTCATTTTAGCAATGGAAAATAGTCATTTAGCGACAGATTTTTCGTGGTTAAATGGCATTTTATTCGTAGTGTATTTCAGGCCTTCACATTGTACGTGTCTGCCATAACGGCATGCATTATGAGGATTTTTTACTTGCATTTTGTTTTCCTATTATTCAATTTTAATAAAATTTTATCACGCTAAATTCAATATATTACAATAGGATGAGGGTGTATCTATAGATCGATCTACTTTATATTTGAGATTTTTTACCTTTTTGCGAGAGCTTACCAGACTCGTAACTGTGTGTGTTTGGGAATTCCGTTGGAAGAAATGAGTTTACAAATTCTGAGATATTTTATGGATTTTGAGATAATTTTATGGATTTCAAGATGTTTTTTATCTTTTCTTGCGTGCCTGTTGGGAGAAAGGAGTTTCCAAACAAGCACAATACTAACTTTTTTGAGCAAAAGAAGGTAGAGAATCAGATTCATAACCTTATGCGATTAGTGTAATTAAATGTCAACAAAAGATAACAATTCTAGAATATAGTATCGTTGTAATATAGGATTACTTTAAACAGGACATAAATAATAATTTAAAAAGACTTTGAATAGTTCAATATTGTGGGGGTAAAATGGTAACCATACGGGACAAGTATATTAATTAATAATAAGCTTGAGTGGGATGAATTAAAGAGTATATCTTCCACATAAACTCATCGTACCTTTTCTTTTATCTTTCATTTAAAAAGCGTAATTAAATATTTTAGATTTCTTCAAAAAATTAAAAAAATAAGAAAAGCTTCCAAGAACAAAGGAACCATATATATTTTATGTACATTTAAAATGGAAAAGTCTTGGTTTGAACTTTGAAGATTAATTAATAAGGATATAAGATTGACGAGTGCGTGTGTGTTCAAACCATGGTGCTATGAGTTGCAAAACTTGACTTGACCCACAACAAATTATATCAATCAAAAGTTTAACATTCTTCCACTTGTCTATTCCGAACACTTATCCTTATAAGTCTATTCAACAGTATTTTTTTGTAAAACGAGATAATCTCCTTCATATATTTACCCCGGCTTATGTAAAATCAATTCTATACCGCGTTTCCAAACGAGCACGTTGAATGCTTATATTTGGCAAGTGATTTGATTTCCCTTCTTTTGACTTTTCTGGGGTTCTATTCTATGTGTATTTAATTAATGTTTCCTTTCTTTTGAACCAAGAAACCAAATGTATGTGTCCTAGAAACCACACACATACATGTGATTCTGTAGATGTCTCATTTCCAGCAAACCAAAACCACATGGAATAATCCTTCATCTTCCTCCCACATACCTTAATTTGACATTTTCTAGCCTTTGAAAATTAATTTCACTTCATTCATTCATCAATGATGATCTCAATCCTTGGACAAAATTCATCATATCAAAACGTCAAACATGTTTTCAGACTATTTGATGTTACAGGGTGTCATTTAATTGAAATATTCATATATTATGATTTGATTATGTTGATAATTAAACTTATTATAAATATATATATGTTACATGTATGTAATTATTTTTATTTAATTATTATATCATAATTCCGCGGTGTTTTTGATCAAATTATATTAGACTATATATATGAAAACTACGAACCACACAGCTGACCTTTTTTTTTTATGTAAGCCTAGTCCGTAAAATTTATGACATTCCATAATCCGTCCAATTAATTTCAAATAATGGATCTGTTTGAAAATGCAGTAGATAATTACTTTTACGTAAATCGATGTAATATATGAATAGGATTATCTTGTTTTGCGAAAAAACACTGTTGAACGTGCTTTTGGTCTCCTCAACGCTTTGCCAAACAAGCTAGGTTAAAAGTTGCCACTTGGGCTCTTTAATTATTGTCCATTATATATATATATTTCAATTGTTAATTATTATACATTTATATATTCGTCCCCACCATTTGCCTCAATCATCTGCGAGATTTGGTCATGTCCTACTTTGACAATACCTTGATAATTATGTTCCCACCTTTTTTTTTTATTTTGATATTCTATTTTCTCCCTATTTAATTGGAAAGATGTAGCCAACTTTGTTTACATTAATATCGTTGTCTTTTTATTCAAAAATTGGAAATAGTGGTGGACAAAGCCAAATGCCAGTGCGACTGCTGAAATTATGAACGCGTAATTAAAGACGAAGAAAAGGACATTAATGTATGACCATATGATTCAGACACTTTTTTTTTTTTTACAATTTTCTAAGAAAAACAATCATCGTGTGCCTCATAAAGGAATCTACATTTATTATTACCATAATTATTTTATTCATTGATTTATTTTTTTGTGAACATAAGTATTCACAAACTTCAATTTTAAAAAAAAAAAAAAGTATTGAACAGTATTTTTAAATAAGTACAATTACTCTCATCGTTTCCCATATAGTACAACTCAACCCTCTTGTGCTTAATTAATTCCAAAATCTATATATATATAATATTTATCACTATAACTAACCCACATGTACTTTTCATATAGTGCAATTATAAGTGCTGAACCAAAAAAAAACCAAACCAAATTCTTTTGCATAATCACTGCAAACTAATATTGATTTTGTTTATATCGCTATTCGCTACTGATTTTATTTACTGCAGCATTCTTTAAATCACTACAAAATAATCGCTGGCTTATTCTTTTTTTCTTTGCTTTCAGTGAATTGGTTAGCTGATTAACAGAATTTTAATGTTTAATACGGTGCAATTATTTCTCAGATTTTGCAATTACTAAATTTTACAGATAATGACTTGAAATGATAATATATATATAGAGAAATTATGGTGGGTCTTACATGAATAATCTTTATCTTTCAGCATTAAGCATATCTTCCATTGGTTGGGGAAGAATATGTTCTATTGATGCTACGCGCAACCGCCAAAAGATATTCCTACCGTCATATCATTTTAAAAACAATAATTTCATTTCTCTTGAAATTTAATGAGTTGGAATAGTGAATATAAATTCCATTATCTGGAAAAATAAAAATTATAAAAATAAATTTATATAAGAATTCTATGGAAATTTATTAAAGTTAGCTACACTGTTTTTACTTTTGAAGTATACTACATTTTAAGTATAATTTCAAATGGTTTAACCAAAAAAACTCATGCAAAATGTAAGATGGGAAAAATTTAAAAAAAAGAATTTATTGCATATCTCATCTTTTTTTTTTCTACACTTATTCTCCCTCATCTTTCTTTTCCATTCATTATGCTTATTTGGAACATCGTTTTCAAAAGCTAAACGCACATTCAACAGTGTTTTTCCTTAAATCGAGATAATTTCCTCCACATATTTATCTAAGTTGCGTAAAAGTACTTCTCAACTGAATTCCCAAACGGACTCATTATCTCTCACTCATCAATTTTATAAATAAGAGTATGTTTTTTTAAAAAAAAGTTATATCTTTCACAAGTCCGGTACTTTTACTTAATTTTAATCATTAGTTCGTTTTGCCTAACTTAAATATTTATTGCTTACAAAGAAGATCGGATGAAGGAATATTTTATTATTTTTAGAAAACTTGCTAGCGTGTAGTAAGATAAAACTCCCCTTTCATGTTAATTTTGAAAATTTTAAATCAAATTGGGAAAATATGATCACGGCGAAACAGTCTCGGAGATTGATCGCCGATAGGACCAAACCAACAAAAGTACAAAACCAACGGTAATGGGAAGAAACTTCGGACTGGTCAACCAAACCACCACCACCACCACCATTGGACCGACTTCGTCAATCCCAACTTCAACATTAGTCGGTGGGGCCCAGCCATTGAGTCAAAGTTAGCCAGCACATAGTTTTCTCACATTTTTCTCTTACAAAAACACAACACTTATAAATATTCCTCAAAATTTCACCCTACTAGCAATTTTTTTTTTCTGAAGTTAGTACAAAGTACTAATAAAAATATTTACTTGTTAAAATTTTTTAATAACAAGTATAAATATTATCGTTTTTATATTTAAATTTATCATTATATATTCCTAATTTATTATTAAACTTTTAAGTAATTAAATATTATTCTTGAGACTTTACGATAACTTCCCCTTTTTTTATCGTCACAATCAACTTTGGACTTACATCTTATATTTTAATTGATATTAATTTTTGTAATAAATAATTGATGTTGATTCCCATCTGTATGGACATTAAATAAAGTCTCCATCCAAAATGAGCTTTTCTTTTCTGCCTATTAGTGATCTCAAATTGATACTAATAGCATTATATTTATTTTTAATATATTGAGCCCATTTTATTTTATGTATGCAAAATATTAGTTTCATAACTGGCCAAAAGAAATTAAAAAAATAGGAGCCATAAACATATATACATATAGGTTCCTCAAAGTAATTAATGGTGCATGCCTTGAATATTTTTATAATAATAGTCATATATATTGACAATTCAAAGCTTAATTAATGTGTGTTACATCATAAGGACAAGTTGATGCTCAATTTTGGCCCCCCATTTTAACTTTGTTCATGAGACATCATGACTACGGCGTTAATGAGCCACGTCGTCTCATATGGAACATTCTTATTAAAAATTTTATTCAACTGATATTTTAATTCTGTTTCCTTCATGCTACGTACGTACTTTCTTTGTTACAAATTTCCCTCACAGTGTAATCAGTCATTTTTACAGTATAACTATTTTTAATACTCCACCTGGCTCTAAATAAAACACTTCATTTATAGTATGAATTGCATTATAAATTAGCCTCATATATACATATATATATATATATATATATAAGACCGGACGGTATATTCATATATTGGATTATTGTTGGTCAACTCCACATAATATGTGTGAAATTACACGTCGATTGGGGAGGGGAATGAATTATATCAGAATTGCAAAACATTTATTTCATATAAAACAATCTTTTTTTTTTTTAAAAAAAAGGTTGGAGCCCAATTCATACGGTAAAGAAGAGTCTTAGCGTACTGCGTAGGGTTTGAGTTTGAGTATACATAAAGGCAAAAAATAGTTTTGGAAAAGTTGTTGTATTGTTATCAATTAGATTGTTTCTATTTATAAGTCACTCTGAGCGTATTTGCACATACGAAGAAAAACTTTAAAATGGTTTAATTATATTCTATATTAAAAGTTAACAACTTTTCAATTTTATCCCCATTTAGTATACATTATACCTCATGAAAACAAATTTATGATAATAATAAAATTAAGAAGAGCAAAGTTTTGAGTTGATATAAAAAATTTAATAAGATGATTTATAGAGTATGAAAAATAAAATCATTATTTCTCTATCGTGTAATAACGAGAGTATTTCAAAAAGAAGAGATGGGACGAAAATAAAGGAAAAATTCGATTTAAAATGCAGATGAAGAATAAGAATACTAATAATCAGGGCAAATATCAAAAAGCGTCAACGGGATACCGTTGGCGAATGAAGAAGAAGAATTTTCCTTACGCGGAGACTTTATTTATTCTTTTTAGAAAAAAGGGAACTTAATTGTTTATTTGTGTCTTGAAGAGTTCGTTCCTTATTGCTTCGTCTGATTCTTCCCTTGTGTGCTTCCTTCACTGATATTTCTCCTCCTCCTCCTCTTCCCCCCTATTTAAACTCGCCACTCCTCACCATTCTTCTCCACACACATCCTTCTCTCAAATTCCACTGATCCATTCCTCTCTCTGCATTATACTTAGCTTCTCTCCGGTCTATCTCTCTTCTCCGCCATGGTTCTCTCCAAAACCTCATCTCAGACCGACGTCTCCGTCCACTCCACCTTCGCTTCTCGTTATGTCCGCGCTTCTCTTCCCAGGTGTGTGTTGTTTTCATTGTAGATGTGATGATTTTGTTTCTGGTATGATGATGATGATGATGATGGATTGGGAGTTGATGGAAATATTATGTATTGGCGATGTGGTGATTGCAGGTTCAAGATGCCGGAGGAGTCGATTCCAAAGGAGGCGGCTTTTCAGATCATAAACGACGAGCTGATGCTCGACGGAAACCCAAGGCTGAACCTGGCCTCCTTCGTCACCACGTGGATGGAGCCTGAGTGCGATAAGCTCATCATGGCCGCCATCAACAAGAACTATGTCGACATGGATGAGTACCCTGTCACTACCGAACTCCAGGCAAGTTTTTCCATCTCTGCTTCTCCAGATCCTTCCATATACATTTAACAGTTTCCTTCATCGTTAGAACAAGTTCTTTCCCCCTTGTACTCTTTCCAGATCGATCCCTCCCAGGCACTTTCTTTTTCCCTTTCTACACATTTAAAACAAAAACAGATAAAAGTTTCATTGTTAGAGATGAGTCGGTGTGGAAGTGTCATTATCATTTGAAACCAACCGGTGCTGTACCATTCACAGTTTCACACAATAAGCTTCTCACCGTCGCTAAGCTCATCATGGTGCCATTGCTATTGCGAAACTCTCCAGTAGTGCTTTGTTGCGTGAAACATTCTTATTTGGGATTCTTTTTTTCCAACTTGATCAACCAGTAAAGTTGCAGCCTTCTGGCCCACAAGTTTGACTTAATGAAAATAAAAGGTTAAAAACCAACCGCGATACTAGACCAATATATCTTTCACAAACAGTATAGAATGAATTGGTATGAAATCCTAAAGAATGGCTTGAAAGTCTATATTATAATTGAAGAGTTTCAATAAGCAAGCAATGAAAAGCTGTAAAGTAATAAATCACAATAGATTTATGCTACTAATTTATTGATTTTTCTCTATTATTCATAAACTTGCATAATACAAGACTGAACTTTGCTCTAATTTATGTTCTTGACCTTGCTTTTCATCCCAATTTTTTTATTTAAAAAAAAATCCTCCCTCCACTCCTCTTTTAAGAAAAGGGTAGAGTCTAGTGTCTACCTTTCTTTGCAAGGCACACTACTTTATATATGACCCATTCTTCCTTTTACCAATCTATTTTTTTAAATAATGACTCTTGGAAAATCAAAGATGATTGTATATTATACGAAATGCTTCTGATTGGTTCGGTTGGATGGAATAATGGATTTGTTAGGAACTAGGAAGGTTGATTAAAAATAATGCACCATTTTAATTATTCCTATCACCATCATGCTAATACAAGTCCTTTTCGTTTATTACTTTCTTTTTTGGCGTGAAGTTCTTTAATTCGTTAATGTTACTTTCCACAACTAGTAGTTCTTTGGGAAATGATCTCTCCACTACTAAAAAAGTAGTGGAGATCTCCACTGCACATCCAAAGGTTGATATTTACCCAAATAATTTCATATGACTTATGACTTATCTACCAGCAAGTGGAGGAATTATTTAGGCAAATATCAGCCTTTAAATGTGTAGTAGAGATTTCCACTACTTTTTGAGTAGTGGATAGGATCCTTTCCCCTAGTTCTTTCCAGCCCAAGCAACACCGCAGCCCCACGTAATTAGCTCATTTAATTTATTTCAACTGATTGTTTTGTATGTTATGGATAAACTTAATGTCTTATAGTGTTTAATAATTATTATAAATGAAATATAATAGTCCCTTAAGTAATATTAGTATCTTCATTTTCAACCTTGTGAAGGGAGACTTTAATTTGTTCTCCCGTGTAAACAAGGGAAACATCCAATTTTCAAAAGGATTGAAAATAATCACATCCGACATTCACGGATCATTAAACAATAATAATGTAATGGTAATTGATTGTCTGTGATCGAGATTGAAAGAGAGAGAGAGAGAGAGAGACGTCAGAGAGAGATGACAGAGAGAGAGAGAGAGAGCCCTGCCCAGATGAAGTCCCTGTCTCTCTGTTTTCGTCTTTCTACGATGTAGGCCGACCCATGTGGCCATGTCTCACATTCAGTACTATTCGTGGGATCCTAGGGCACATGCGACCTTACCCAGTTACTCACTGCTCTCTGTCCACAGTATTGTTAATGCAAGTCACTCATATGCTTACCTTTTATTTTGGCCTTTCTAATTCATAGTCAAATATGATTTTTTTCCCACGCTTTTCTATAATCTTATTTAAGGCTCTTTACCCCACTTAACAAAGTTTAGGTTTTATCATGATACTTATATTTTTTCTCACAAAGTCTAGATTTTAAAAAATCTATTTTTTTTTGTCAAATTATACTTTATCGTACTGAATTTTCTCTTTTCTCTCTTTCTTATTTCATACTTACTTTTTGCATCAAACTCCATAAAAATTAATAACTTTTTAAACACAATTACATTCCAAAACTTAGGTTTTGCCTGAGAATCTGCAAAATCTATTCTCTAAAAATTAGGTTTTGTCTCAAACTCTTCAAAAACCTATTCTCCACCGGACTTCGAAATGAAAATTCTTTTAAAAGACATTTAACAAGTTTATTCAGGTTTTAACTTTTTTTTTTAGCTATTTGCTCCGTAGCGTGATCCCAAAAGTCCACTCGGTGGGGGACCCATTTTACAAAGTTACCACAGTGAAATTAAAGTCGATGCATTGACAAATTACGACACTTGAAGTCTCGTGGTTTGACTGTGCATCATCAAACTGTTGACTTGATTCCTGAACTACTAGGGCCCTTTTGAATCCAAATTGAGGACATATCATTCTAATATTAATCTCTATCATGCCATTTGAGTTTTGTCTGTGAATTGGAGGCACCATTTATTTTATTTTTAGTGCTGTAGTTATATTTTGTTTTTCATTTCATTTCTTATGATTTTATTCAAATTACACACCAGTCACCATTTAAACCATTCTAATTATAATTTTTAAAAAGGATATAAGTTGCTCAATAACAAAAGGCAGGGTAATCGTTTTTATATGAGAGCTAACACTATAATTATCTCTTTTTTCTCCAAAAAAAAAATTCTTATGATCACTTACGGATGCAGAATCGGTGCGTGAACATTATAGCTCATCTTTTCAATGCACCACTGGGAGATTCAGAGACAGCCGTCGGTGTCGGCACCGTCGGTTCATCGGAAGCCATAATGTTGGCCGGTTTGGCCTTCAAGAGAAGATGGCAGAACAAAAGAAAGGCTGAAGGAAAGCCTTATGACAAGCCCAACATTGTCACTGGTGCAAATGTTCAGGTGTGTGTCTGACAAATATCACGACTTTGGGAATTTTAATGTTCTCTTCTCTGCTACTCTTTCCATTGTGTCAACTTTCTAAATGTCTTTTTTTTTTTACCTTTTATCATCAAATTCTACATAGACATTGATGCAGTTTTAAATTTTTATGATTTTTTAAAGAAAATAAATCAAAACTACATAATTTTAGAGTAACTTTTAAATAAATTGTAAAAAGTTCAAAACTCTATGGTTTCATTAATGTTACTTATTCTATATAGAATCTAATGATCGAATTTAGAAGATTGAGCTTGATGGACTACAGGGAGTCATATCAAAAATAGCCAAGCCCAAGGAACAGTGTCACATACAGAATTAGAAATTGTATATATGATTGGTGAGTGATTAATGATGGATGAGTTTAATAATGGTTGAGTTTGAACATATGTGTGAAGGTTTGCTGGGAGAAATTTGCGAGGTACTTTGAAGTGGAGCTGAAAGAGGTGAAACTGAGGGAAGGGTATTACGTGATGGACCCAGAGAAAGCAGTGGAGATGGTGGACGAGAACACCATCTGTGTTGCAGCCATCCTGGGCTCCACACTGAACGGAGAATTCGAAGATGTGAAGCTCTTGAACGATCTGCTCACCAAGAAGAACAGTGAGACTGGGTGGGACACGCCAATTCATGTGGATGCAGCTAGTGGAGGGTTCATAGCACCATTCATATACCCAGAACTGGAATGGGACTTCAGGTTGCCGTT
>JANTPZ010014209.1:0-20023 GCA_025593235.1 Vachellia pachyceras
TTTTAATCCTACAAGGAACCTCAAGTTTGACAAAATCGATTTTCTTTGGACTGTCTGGGCCCATTTTCCAACCCTTTCATATACTTTGACCCATTTTGATTATGTTATGCCATGCATTTACTGAACAATCCAACTTGTATAATTGTTGGTCTCACCTTTATATTTGTACATTCAATAAATGTGGTCATACCTCTCTCAATGTCTCTCTTTCCTTGTTTATTTCATGAAAAGGCATTTAAAAAGGTTTTATTTATTTTTTCCAATTTTAAAGCTTTTATTTATATTTAGGGTTTTTTGCCATATGTTAAAAGGCAAAATTAAAAAAAACTACAAAAACCAGTCTTAGTGGTGGTTAATTTTATATATTAGTAGCGATTTTTATGGCTAATAATAACTAACAAAATAAATAGGAACAAGATGAACACAATTTTATTCTATCACAGGAATACAAAAGTTTTGAAGAGAAAAAGGTAGAAGGCTTACAAAGGGAAATCTAGAAAATCTCTTGCTAAGACTATCTCAATTTTTCCAAATGCCTAACACTGGACTCATACTTTTTTTAGGGATCTATAGTAACTTCTACAGTGAGTTTTGTTATAGTGATTTTTCATTGATATTCGTCAGTCATTTTGTCTTGAATAGTGAAAATTCTAGCTTTTTATCAAATCTTCACAAAAAGTAATTGATTCCCTCAATTGATGGACATCAGTAAGTCCTTTTGTCTTGAACAGTGAAGATTCTAGCTTTCTTTTTCTCAAATCTTCATTGAAAGCAATTGATCCCCTGAATTGATTCCCCAGCTTTAGTCATTTCTTAAGCAACAGGCTTCTTCAGCATCATGTCTGAAGCAGCTCTCTAGGTATGCTCCATCTGAACCATTAGATGAAGATGTAGACGAAGGGCTAGATTAGCTGCCTTGAGGTAATTTTGCATCAACTTGTAGAGGCTAAATGATCTATGTGAGCTACTTAGTTAATTCTTTATTGGTTGAAGTAGCTTAGCAAGCTTGTATTTTTAATCTCTGGTGAAGGAAGACATTGGATTCATGATCTCTAGCACATAAAAATTTGGGTTCTAGGTGAACCATGTTTTTAATTGTTGTAATGTCAACATTCTTATTTCCAATAAATTTTGCCCACTATATGGCTGAAGGGACCCTCTGTAAAATTGGAAGATTGTTTTTGAATTTAGAAGTACCATATTTGAGACTCCATTTGAATGCCCAAGATAAAGAAAATTTTGAAAAAAAAAATGAAGATATGCTGGAAAGGATCTTTAGATAATTTAACTCATCTACCAAAATAGTCATAACCCATTTTCACATTGGTCAGTAGAATTTCATGACAATGACAGAAAAAGTCCCACCATCTATTAAACCAGTGTGATAATTGGTATTTGGAGCCTGTTTTGAACATAAACAACCATGTAGGGCTGAATTTTGGGTTCTGACACCAAAAGTTACAATACCAGAGTCCATGTAATCCCAATAATTATGGCCTCTTGGATCAAAAGGCTAAGAAAATTTTTTAATTTTCCAAAGATCTTGTCCCCAATCACTTGGAGATAAAATCTTTAGAATTTGAAAAGTTGAATATGCATAAACCCGAGAGTCATCTGGATCTTGGAAATGTCTCATTCCAGTAGACTTCGGATCTAAAAGAATAAATTCATAATATTTATGGGTTTTACTCTTGAGCATTCTAGAATTCTCCACATATTTCTATCCATGTATAAATATCTAGATATTTTAGCATAAATATCTAGATATTTTGAAGGAGAGTTCTGGAAGCCAAATATAGGTCGTTAGATTGAATTGATCTCCACCGTCCATTGAGGAGGTGGAGTAGTATAAATACCCCTAAGTGGCTGAGTTGTAATCACCAAGCAATTGAAAGCATTCAAGCATTCTCCCAAGTTCTCCATCTCTCTCTAGTTTCTCTCTCTAGACTTCCTTAGTTCTCACAACTAAGTTAAGTCTTTATAGGCTTACTAGCAGGTTCCAGAGCTTGAGTTTGAGCTAAGCTTGCTAGGCCCGTGACAGTTGGTATCAGAGCCAGGTTCTGCACAAGTTCTAGGTTCGAGGTTTGAGAGAAAGAGATGGCTCCAACTACGACCGACATGGCTCCCCAACAAGGTGCTGGGAAGAAGGCCAAGGATAAAACCACCAAGGAGATGGTCACTGCATTGGAGGAGAGGGTAGTTTTCGTGGAAACTACCACATCCAACTTAGGGGATAAAATCGGATATGTTGTCTAACGCATCGAGGAGTTTGTGTCTAAGGAGGACGAAGAAGAGCTAAGGTCAAAGATGCAGGACGCCCTCCAAGCTGTAGCGAAATGATGGTATGAGGAAGTGGAAACCCTCAAGGCCGAGAACGCTGCGCTACAGTCACAAATGGAGGAGCTTGTAATGCAGGTTAAGACCTGCATGGCCGCAGTGGCCAATATAGGGACAGGCCAAGTCCCTTCATCCTCAAAGGCAAATGTCCCCATACCTTCTCACTATGGAGGAGCAAGGAATACAAAGGAGATTGACAACTTCCCATGGGGACTCGAGGCATACTTCGGGGCTATGGGCATCACAGAGGAAGCTCACAAGGTAAGCAACGCTTCCCTCTTCCTCAAGGATATTGCTCTTGTGTGATGGCATCACAGGTGTGATGACATCAAGAGGGGGTTTGAACTAGTCCAAACTTGGACGAGTTCAAGAAAGGCCTCAAGAAGCAATTTTATCCTGAGGATGTAGAGAATGAGGCTAGGGCTAAACTCCGCCGCCTCCAACACAAGGAAGGGCACATCCGGGAATATGTCCAGGAATTCCAAGAACTACTCTTGGAAATCTCAAACTTGAGTGAAAAAGATGCCCTCTTTTCTTTCATGGATGCATTATGTGGCTAGGCCAAGATAGAGCTCAAGAGGCGGGGCGTTCAGGATCTAGCATACGCAGTTGCCACTCAAGAAGTGGGGGAGAATGTGATCATGCCCCTAAGAAAGACAAGCTAGCCCGCTTCCACGATAAGGGCCAGACCAAGAAGGAAGATGCTTCCCGTAAGGTTTCATGCTTCCTTTGCAATGGTCCACACAGGGTCTATAAGTGTCCAAAGAAGGGAAAACTCGCCTCTCTCATTATGGATAATGAGAAGAAGGAGGAGTCCCAACTTGCCTCCATAACCTGTATTGGGGCCTTAGAAAAGAAAAGTGAGGAGCCTTATCGGGGACGCATGTACGTACAAGTCCACGTTAATGACAAGCCTTTGTCTGCCATGATAGACACTGGATCAACATGGCTAAGGAAGTAGCGGAGGAGATAGGCCTTCCTTACACCAAAGAGGAAGGTTATGTCAAAGGGGTAAATGTAGGAAGCCTCCTGATCTATGGTGTTGCTCGAGACACTCCCATTCAGATCCAACAGTGGAAGGGGAAGGCTGATATCATTGTTGCCCCCTTGGATGATAAGAAGTTCTTTCTTGGGATAGACTTCAATGACAAGGCGAAGATCGTCCTTGAGTCCTTCTCAGACTCCACGTACATCCGGGAGGGTAAGCGAGGTACTATGTTCCAATCAAACGACAGTTTGATGAGAAGAACATAATCTCTGCCCTCCAGTTCTTAAAGGGTCTAAGAGGCAAGAGACAACCTACTTGGCCATGTTGAAGATGGAAGAAGTTGTCAAGGAGACCCTAGTACCTGAAGCGGTTTAGGAGGTACTCGACCAGTTCAAGGACGTCATGCCAACTGAGCTGCCTAAGAAGCTTCCTCCAAAGAGGGAGGTCGATCATGCCATCAGTTGGAAGTAGGAGCTAAACCACCTCCGTTTGCTCCATATCGCATGGCACCTCTGGAATTGGAGGAACTGAGGAGATAGTTGAATGGACTTCTTGATGCCGGGTACATTCGTCCCTCTAAGTCTCCTAATGGCATGCCTGTTCTTTTTCACAAAAAGCATGATGGTTCGTTTCATCTGTGCATCAACCACCGAGCGCTGAATAAGATCACCATCAAGAACAAGTATCCCATTCCTCAGATCGATGATCTCTTTGATCAACTTGGAGATGCAAGGTACTTCACTAAACTTGATCTAAGGAGTGGGTACTATTAAGTTCGTATAGCTGAAGGAGACCAGCCAAAGACGGCATGTGTCATACGTTACAGATCATATGAGTTTCTTGTCATGCTGTTTGGCCTCACTAATGCACCAGCCACATTCTACACCATAATGAACAAGGTACTTGCTCCTTTCCTTAATTGTTTTGTTGTAGCCTACCTTAATGACATTGTCATATATAGCAAGACCTTGAAGGAGCATGTGGAACACTTGAGACAAGTGTTTTATACATTGAGGGACAACCAACTCTTCGTCAAGAAGGAAAAGTGTTCCTTTGCCCAAGAAGAGGTGCCCTTTTTGGGACACATAATTGGCAAGGAAAAACTATGCATGGATCTGGCCAAAGTGCAAGCCATTCTTGAGTGGGAGCCTCCCACGAAGGTCACTGAGTTAAGATCTTTTCTGGGCTTGGTGAACTACTATTGCCGGTTCATCCAAGGCTATTTTACTGTTGCCGCTCCACTCACTGATTTGTTGAAGAAGAAGCAAGTATGGAGATGGAGTGCAAGGTACCAATAGGCCTTCGAAGCCCTAAAGAATGCTGTGACTGAGGAACCTGTACTGGCCCTACCTGATATCAACAAATCATTCGAGCTACACACAGATGCTTCTAACTTTTCTATTGGTGGGGTTTTAATGCAAGAAGGTCACCCTATCACTTTCGAGACCCGAAAGCTGAATGACACAGAGAGGCAGTACACAGTACAGGAAAAAGAGATGACCATAATAGTCCATTGTCTTCGAACATGAAGACACATTTACTTGGGAGCAAGTTTGTCATCAAGACAGATAATGTAGCCACTAGCTACTTCCAAACTCAGAAAAAACTTACTCCCAAGCAAGCACGATGGAAAGATTTCCTTGCAAAATTTGATTACATCATGGAGTACAAGCCAGGTAAGGCTAACCCGGTAGCTGATGCTTTGAGCCGTAAAAGCACCCTTGCCAGCATCTGTCATCCTCAGAGTAGCTTGAGGGATCGTATGAAATATGGGCTGCAGCATGATAAGATAGCCTAATCCATCCTTAGCCTCGTGGAAGAAGGCAAGACCCGTAGATTCTGGGTCAAGGATGGGATGCTCCTTACAAAAGGCCAACGAATCTATGTCCCTTCTCATGACAACCTTCAAAGAGAGGTGTTGATGAGCATCATGATAGTAAGTGGGTCGGCCATCCAGGCCTATACCGCACACTAGCACTTGTAGGAGATTCCTACTATTGGCCTCAGTTGAAGCAAGATGTTGAGGCCTATATAAAGACTTGCCTTGTATGCCAACAAGACAAGATAGAACAAGCACCACCAGCTGGATTACTGCAACCTCTTCCCATTCCAGAGTGTCCCTGGGAGAGCATTTCTATGGACTTCATTGTGGGCCTCCCCACAAGTGAAGGTTTTAACTGGGTCATTGTGGTGGTAGATCGGTACTCTAAGTATGCCCCCTTCATTCTTGCTCCCAAGGAATGTTCGGCTGAGCAAATAGCCCAATTGTTCTTCAAGCCGGTGGTCAAGTATTGGGGACTACCACGTTTGATAGTTAGTGACCAAGATACTCGCTTCACTAGGCGGTTCTGGACAGAGTTGTTCAAAATTATGGGTTCTGAGCTTAACTTCTCCACCAGCTTTCATCCTCAAAGCGATAATTAGACTGAGAGGGTGAATGCCCTTCTAGAATTCTATCTAAGGCACTATGTGAGTGCCAATCACCGAGATTGGGCAAAGTTGCTTAATATAGCCCAATTCTCATACAACCTCCGGAGGAGCGAGTCTACCCGGCGGAGTCCATTCGAAGCCGTTATGGGTCAACAACCCATAACTCCCAGCACAATTGCCACAGGTTACAACAAAGGAGTGGAATGATCAAACTGATATTGCACGAGCCTACTTGGAGAAAGCCTCCAAGAAGATGAAGAAGTGGGTTGATAAGAAGAGACGCCCTAGAGAATTCCAAGTCGGGGACTTTGTCCTTGTCAAGATGTATGCCCATGCGAGGTTGGAAGGAAGGCATAGGGGTCTTCTCAGAAGATATGAAGGACCTTTCCCCATTCTCAAGAAGATTGGGACCCAAGCCTACAAGGTGGAGCTGCCTGCCGGAATCAAGTATCACCCTGTCTTCCATGTGAGTTTACTCAAACTTTATCATGGTGATCCCTCAGATCCGGACAGAGGTATCTCACGATGCGCACCGATGAGCATCAAGGTTCAACATAACAAACAGGTCGAGGAGATCCTTGTTGATCAAAAAGTACCCACACAAACCAACTTGCAGTTCATGAACTTCTTGTCAAATGGAAGGGACTACCCCAAAGTGAGGAGAGCTGGGAGCCCATTTCACATTTGTGGCAATTCCGGGACCAGATCTAGGAGTACAAGGTCAAGAAGGCAACGAGGACGTCGCCGGATTAGGTGGGGGAGGATGTCATGGAAAGTCTAGAGAGCCCTAGAATTCTCTAGATTTCTCTTGTAAATACTTGTATACTCTTGAGCATTCTAGAATTCTCCACACATTTCTATCCATGTATAAATATCTAGATATTTTGAAGGAGAGTTCTGGAAGCCAAATATAGGTCGTTAGATTGAATTGATCTCCACCGTCCGTTGAGGAGGTGGAGTAGTATAAATACCCCTAAGGGATTGAGTTATAATCACCAAGCAATTGAAAGCATTCAAGAATTCTCCCAAGTTCTCCATCTCTCTATATTTTCTCTCTCTAGACTTCCTTAGTTCTCACAACTAAGTTAAGTCTTTGTAGGCTTACTAGCAGGTTCTAAAGCTTGAGTTTGAGCTAAGCTTGTTAGGCCGCACGGAGCTTTCGTTAAGTAAATACTAAGCCCGTGACATTAGGTATTTGGATTGTTGTCACAAAATACATGTTTTGAAAAGAAAAGATTCACTTCCTTTTCATGTTTTGCCATGAAGGTGGTTTTTGGTGGTATATGAGTAAGAGGTTGAGAGGATAAATCTAATTCTTTTGAGGATGAACCAGCTTTAGTTATCTCCTCAGATTTCTTTTGGATGATTAATGCATGAGCCTTATCATCTTCTTCAGCTATATCAACCTAAGAATTATTTGGCAATGTATTCAAAGTCTGATTTTGATACAGGGCCTGAAGTGTGTCGATTGGGAAGGCATGGTTCTTTGGGTTCATTAAAATATTTGAGATTTTAGGAGCTAAATTATTTGGATTTTGGGATTGGGTTTAAGACCCAATCTGCTGGATAGAAGAACCAGATTTTCTAGTATTTTATTTGGGTGGGAGACCCAGATTTTTGGATAGATGACCTAATTGTCAATTATACTGTATTAGCACGTTTTATGGTTTCCTTAATATCATCTTCACTTAGGGCTATGCCCTTTCCTTTGTCTTTTTCTTGGGAGACGTAATTCTTACACTCCCATTTCCCTTACAGTAATCCTCTGATAAGGAAATCTAGAAGGGAATTTGAAAATCCTTTGATAAATTCAATTTCAAAATAGAAATACTGAAAATTGCTTGTCAATGGGCAAAAATTTGTTTTGATACAAGGTTATTTTGATATCCTTTTGTAAAACATCTATTGCATATTTACATTCAACCTAAATCAAAAAATTTTTATTTAGCAAATCACCTAGAAATTTATTGATGCATAAAACAATTCCTAATTTTTTTTGATAGTGGAATAGTTTTGTTGAGCTGTATTCCAATGTTTTGAAGTAAATGCAATGCAGTGTTCTTTACCATTAACCTTTTGTTTTAGAATGCCACAATAATCTCTGTCAAAGGCATTTGTCTCTGTAACGACCCTTTCTACTAATAAAGAAATTTAGTATAATTAACAATTAATAAGCAATTAATCGTAGTTATAAAAGAATTTTTTTTCCTCACTTCCAAAAACTCTGAAAAATTCTCCAAATTAATACATTTGGATCTAGGGAATAACACCGCCCACAAATCCACTATAATAATCAACACATAAGACTAAGGGTGCAATCAACATCTGGGCCAAAACCCAGCCCACTAGTCTTCATTCTTTCACATTGTCACAAGACTAAGGGCACAATTATCACAAGGGTTAGAATCCAGCCCACTAGTCCATATATATATATATATATTTTTCCCATAGTGTCATCTTGAAGAAAAACATAATCAAAGTATATAATAACATGATGATCCTATGATGGAAATATATACATATTACAATTCCCAAAATTCCAGAGGCATGCAAGATTACAAACTCTTATGCCTCTACTTGCTTTCCTAGACCACTATTTGGATAAGGGGTCTCGCCTGTAAAATGTTAATACCATGGGGTGAGACATTAAGTCCCTGTAACCAAAATCAATTTATAAAATATGCAATAGAGGAATGTAAGTCAGAGAAGTAGGTTTATCAGCAATTACATTAAAATTTCAATAATAAAATAATACATAATACTTTCAATAAATGAAACCATCCCTACTCATTCATCCTGCTCCCCCTTATAACTTCTGGACGTGGTACAACCTATCAGTGTTAGTATACCCGGCCAAAGCTTAGCTAGTCACATCAATAACGTTGCCCCCTTCCATATCATCACCAAATATACCGTAACAAGAAGGTGTCTACCCAAAACACTCAACTCAAATCTGGGCCAAGAATGAGAGAACCGATGGGCACACAAGCAACCGCATCTCTTCCACACAACCCAATATATCCCATAATATAATACAATCCATTCAGTATAATGTATTTTTCTTTTATCAACATTCCAAAATAATAACAATCCACATAATTCATAATCACCTCAATAGCAATATCTCAAACATAATCACCACTCATACATATATGTTGGAAATAGATTGCTTCACTGATAAATGTAAATGTTAAACATATATTTGATCTTTCAAAAACACATATAAATATTATGAAAGAAAGTAAGGTTCCAAAAATACCTTACAGTCCATCAACTGCATATAAAATAAATTAACCCCGGTCACCTCAACTCAAAGCTTAACCTCGACAACTTTAGAAGGCAAGAGTACAATTCAAAATTTTGAGTCACACACACCAATCTACACAATAAAAGTAGACACAAATTTATCACACAATTTACATAATTAATTTAAAAGTTTTGGATTAATTACCCAAAAATGCAATTTCATATTCATATATCAATCATTTTCTATCACGTAAATTTCACACTTTTTATAACTATAATAATTTGTATAAATCATAATTTAACCCCAAATTCATATTATTGTACAAAATTCCCAATTTAAAATTTACATTTCCATTGAAAAATTGTTATTTAATAAATCTTACATTTTTCCATAATCTGAATTGTTGTAGATACTAATACAATTCTCAATAACTCACATAAATTATTTAATAAAATTTTAATTAACCAAACAGTTCAAAAATAGCAATTGCTAATCCATTTTAACAAATGATTATAAAATAATAAAATGGCCCAATCAAAAATACAATCTGTTCAAAGTTATCAATTAAAATCCCTCTACATTACTATGGACTTGTATTGCCAAAACCTAAAACTTTTTAAAATGCTACTGCAAAAAAAATTTTGATCAAAATATTAACCTATTAGAAAGATAAAAATACATAGAACAAATTTTATAAAAGAAGCTTGTTGAGAAGAAGAGATCTTAGTTATCTAAATTATCCCGACAAAATGAACTAAGAAATGCACCTCCTCCATTCCTCCGAAGATGGATGAAAATGGAGAGAAGAGAGTGCATGAGGGTATTTATAACCCCATGCACAAACTCCACACACACACACACACACTTATTGTCTCTCTCTCTCTCTTTTTTCCTTCATTTATTTCCCTTCACTTTTTCCTTTCTCTCTCTCCTTCATTTTCTTTCCTTGCTGACGCTTTCCCTCTCTTTTTTTCTGTTTTCCTTCCTTTTGTCTTCTTCTTTTCTCATTCTCTCTTTGAATTTTTTCTCTTACTTGTCTCTCTCTTTTTTTATGTTACAGTCTCTACAATTTTGAAAACCTAAGGATCTGGTAAATACAGGCAAGGAAAATTTTTGGTTTGGGACTTGATATGTTTTATCACAGCAGTGTGATCGTCAATCCAAGAAAGAGGATTTTTCTTAAGACAATCATAGAGAGGCTTAATAATATTATTGAGGTTGGGAATAAAATCACCTCACCAACATAATTAAGACAATCAAGAATTTTGGAGTTGATTTTTATCCAAAATTTGGTCTGAAAATTTATCAGCGAATTGGATAGCTCTATCAATAGGAGTAATAGTGCCCTAATAAATATGATGCCAAGAAAATGGATTTTAGATTGTAATAAATTGATTTTGGTTTTAGAGACTGCCAAACCTACACGTTTAATGGTATGGATAAAAATCCGCACATGTTTGAAATGCTTATCTATTGACTCAACATATACCAAGATATCGTCAATGTAAACTGAAGGATTCGGGTGTACCTATAAAATCTGACTCTGTTCATAAATACCCATGCGGAATTTGGATCACAATGGTGGATTCAAAAGTGAGACATTATAAATGCATATAGAAGAAGAGAAGAGAGGAGAGGAGTCTTTTCAGAGAAGTGAAGGGAGAAAATTTTGTTTCTCCGTGTGTTTTCTCATCTGTGTGGGGAACCACTTCCCCATATTATAACTTCCCAACTCATGGTAAGTGTTCCCATGTAAAAGCATTTCAAAATCAAACTTTTGGGGAAAATCATCACTTTGTTCCCACATATTCTCTCATTCATACGTTTGCCCCCAAATGGGTTTTAGGCTAATCCACTAAGGGTGACCCATATTCCAACATCTCCCACTCACACTTGGTGGATTAGGAATTGTGGACCTCATCCTTCTCTCTTTTTCCTTTCATACTAGGTGCTTTGCCGTGACCGCATGAGCATGACATCTTTTAGATGTTTGTATTCGTGTAGCTTGAATTCGGTTATTATGCGTCATATGTTCTAAATTTAACCAAAAATACACTTTCAATTGATGAATCTAATCCCTCTTAAGTCAACATAAGACTTAGATCATCTTTATCATATGCGAGGTACCCACACATGAAATCACAAAATTGATACATAAGGGACATGTCATAGACACCAGTATGATGTATATTTTTCCGGTAATCTTCCTTTCGCCCATATATCATTTTGATATATATCAACCTCTTTCCTAACATAGTATTTTGTATTGCATCTATCATGATAATAGAATGTACGTTAAGGTAGCAATCATTGAAGTATACCTTCATGATATTGTCAAAGTCAAAGGACATAAATAGAAATATTAATTTCTTGGGACTCACACAGCAATGAAGTAGGGATCCATTCATTTACTTTCCTTTTGCGGTTCTATAACACATGTGGTATGAATCACATGCTACGGTGTTTCTCTTATACTATAAAAGCGTACGTCGTTTTGATACTTGTTATCAACATTGTACAGACTTTTAGTTTATATGTTCCCAACATCTAAAATCAAATTATTCCTCCTCTCATATCTTATGTGACGTCAGTATTGAAGAATTTGTTGTCTAGTAACAGGCATCATGAGAGTGAGTCCCCATAATTCGATCCATGTTTTATATGCATATACATTAGATCTCATCTCGACATGATACATTATTGCCGAGGTGACATAACATGTATTTCTTCTCTACCATATCAGCATTTCTGCTGCCTTACTGGTGAATACAAGTGTCTCATCTTTGCATACTCCTCTTGAGTATCAAAGGCGGTAGCTCATGTGAGAACCATCTCACCTGCCTATACGACATACTAGACATTGTATACTTGTACACATACACATAAATCAATAATAAGAAACTGAATACTTTAATCATAAATTCAACACATAGAGTCTGTAATTCTACAAAGTTATTGCCCTTACATGCTTCTTAAACACATGAACCAATAGCCCTTACATGCTTCTTAAACATTTCTTTAGCTATTGGTTTAGTCAGGGGATCTGCGACCATACTCTTGGTTGAAATGTGTTGTACATTTATCACTTTCTGTGCTACATAATCTCTCACAAAGTTATACTTATGCTTAGTCTTAATATGATATTTGGGGTCTTTTGTGTAAGTAATGATTGCACTATTGTCACAATATATTAACATTGGATTTGTACTCTCATTTTCAAATCCAAGGTGCTCAATAAATCTTTTAATTCATATAGCCTCTTGCACTGCCACAGTGTAAGCCGCAAACTCAACTTCCAAAGAATGTAGGGCTATGCACGTCTGCTTCTTGCTACTCTAACTTATGACACCATTATTCAGCAAGAAGGTATAGCCTGAAGTTGATCTTCATTCAACTTCATCTTCGCCTACAACAACATCGGAGTATCCAATGAGCCACAAATCGGTCCTTGATAAATTAGTGCATAATTCGATATGCCATTTAAGTATCGCATAATCCTTTTCACAACTTTCTAATATTGTTCACCAGGATTTAACTGGAACCTACTTACCAGTCCAATTGCAAAACAAATATCTGGTCTTGTACACATCATTGCATACATTAGACTTCCAACGGCACTGACATAAGGAACTCTTTCCATTCTTTTCTTAGCTAACTCATTTTTGAAACACATTTCAATATTCAGGCTAATTCTAGTAGCTACTAGGGTGTCTAAGGGATTGCAATCACCCATGTTGAATTGCTCGAGAATTTTCTTAATGTAATTCACTTGTGAAAGAAACAATTCTTTTTGAGCAATCCCTTTGGATTTTAACTCCAAGTATGTATTCTGCTTCTCCCATGTCTTTCATCTCAAAATTCAATAAAGCCATTCTTTAATAGCTAAGATCGAATTAGACTATTTCCGACCAATAGTATATCGTCTACATATAATGATAACATCACAAAGTTATATCAAACTTCTTAATGTATACATAGTGGTCTTCTTCAATCATTTCAAGATTGTATGAGGTTATCGCTTTGTGAAACCTCAAGTACCATGTCTAGATGATTGCTTTTATCCATAAATGGACCTTTTGAGCTTACAAACTTTGCTCTTTGAGCCTTTTTTATGAATCCTAATGGTTGTTCCATATAAATTTATTCATCCAAGTCTCCATTTAGAAATGTAGTTTTCACATTCATTTGATGTAACTCCAAATCTAAACTGTTTACTATTACCAGAATTAGTCATATGGAATTAAAGTGTACAACAAGCGAGAAGGTGTCCTCGTAATTGATACCTTCCTATTGTGTATACCCCTTCGCTACCAAATGTGCCTTGTACTTATCAATTGATCCATCCACTTTTCTTTCTATTTTGAAAACCCATTTGTTCCCAATGACCTTTCGACCTTTGGTAAATCAACAAGTTCCCAGACTTGATTCTTTTTCATTGAATCAACCTTTTCTTCCATTGCTTTCTTCCATTCGTCTTTGTCAGGGCATGACAAGGCTTCTTGTACAGAATGTTGTTCATCATCTCCATCCGGAGTGACAATGAGTGCTTCCCCCTCTATTGGGAAGCGCCTTTTAGGTACATTTCCCCTATCACTCTTTCTTGTGAAGACCTCTTGTCTCTTTCATTTATTTTGTCTTAGCCTTTGTGCCTTTCTGAGCCTTCTGATCTCCCACTCAGATCAATATATTGAGATAATTGGGGATCATTAGATTGATATGTACTACCTTGTTCTTGTGTCTTATAAAGAGATATTGTTCGATATATCTCTCCTCTTCAAGGAATTTTCCAAAAATACGGCATCCCTTGATTCAATTTCATTTACTGTTCCATCTTCATTTCCAATAATGAAAATGTATCCTTTAGATTCTTTTAAGTATCTTATAAAGATACATTTCTTTCCTCTAGAACCCAACTTCCCCTACTTATAGGAATCATTATAAACGTATACAGCTGACCCCAGGGTCTTAAGATACTCAAATATGGCTTGCGTTTCGTCCATAACTCATAGGGTGTGGAAGTAACTGCTTTTCAGGGTACACGGTTAACTATGAAGGCTATTATTAATAAATCATCATCCCAATACGAAATTGGTAGATTTGCTTGAGCCATCATCGACCTAACCTTATCTAGAAGAGTTCTACTTCTTCTTTCAGACACTTCATTTTGTTGCAGAGTGCCAGAGATAGTTAGTTGCCTAATTATCCCTTTTTATTCATAGAGCTCTTTGAACTGATCTGATAAGTATTCACGACACTGATTAGTACGTAATACTTTAATTCTAAGTTCCATTTGATTCTCTACCTCATTCATGTATTTTCTAAAACACTCCAGTGCTTCAGACTTATGTGAGATTAAATAAACGTGATCATATCGTGAGAAGTCATAAGTAAAGGTAATAAAGTACCAAGCTCCATGCCTAAACCTCACACTCATGGGATCGCATATATCAGAATGGACCAAATCCAATGGATTTTCACCTTCTAATTCATGTACTAAAACGTTTTCAATTGCCTTGCTAGCTAGATAATTTTTACACAAGGTCATTTCCATGTTTGGAACTTCACCTAGTAAGCCTTCTTTTGCTAGTTTAATCATTAGATTATGACTTATGTGCCCTAGTCTGGCATGCCAGATATTCATATCAACAGTTATATCAGAGGAACTAATGAAACAGTCATGCAAGTTAAAATTACCAATAACATCCATTACAAAGAACTTTCTTGAGTGGAGAGCTAAACCGTAAAAGGTCCCGTTGCTAAAAATGTCAATAACTTTTCCATGAAAGTTCACATCAAACCCATAATTCAAAAGGCATAGTACAAAAACTAAATTTTGTTAGATGTCAGGTGTATAAAGCACATGATGTAATATTAAGGTCTTTCCACCACGCAGAGCTAATATGAAGGTGCCTATGCCTTTGACCTCATCTTTGTGTTTTTGCTAACATAAAGCCAGCAACCAACGGTAATCCAGGAAGGATCCTCGATCCTTCGTTACATGGTCTGTTGAGCTTGAGTCTAGAATCCAAGAAGATGATATAGGTTCAGTTAGAAAAGAGGTACTCGATACATAAGAAACGTGTGAATTCACATAATTCACCAGTACCTTTCCACGGTCATTTCGCTCAGCACAATCCCTCGTGAAGTGACCTATCTTCAGGCAGGCATAGCATTTGACCTTATTCAGGGTAACTTTATTTATGCTGCCTTTAGATCCATTCTTCTTGAATTTCTTTCTCCCCTTTTTGAATCTAGGGATATCCTTCCTGCATTTTTCACGAAATTTCTTACCCTTCTTAAAATCAGGCTTGGTATTGGAAGGGCCTGCATTCTCGGTATAGGCATGCCCAGAAGTCTTATATTCATCCTCAAGCTCAAGGTGCTTCACAACATCAACAAAAGTGATGATGTTATCATCATGGGTTAATTTTACTTTCTTATGTTCCCAACTACGGGGAAGTGATTTGATTACAGCTTGCACTTGCTGCTCATCAGTTAGTGCCTGTCCATCTTCATGGAGCTCTCTAATCATGTTTGACATGTCTCAGAGATGCTGCTTCATGGGTGTATTACCCCGAAGCTTATACGTGTCAAACTTGATCGTCAGCCTCCTAAGTTTAGTGGTTGGTGTTCCACCAAACTTATCTCTGAGAGCTGCCCACATGGCATGTGCAGTTGGATGTTTTTCATACTGACACGTTAGGTCATTTTCCATTATTCTCGGCAGGGTGACTCTTTCAATACTGTTCTTCTTTTTCCAAGCCTGGTATAAATCCAGGTTCCTCCTATGCTGGGCTATAGTTCCAGCTTTAGGTTCCACCAAAATGGTGGTCAGTGGCTCAAGGGCCTCCTGTTCCTCCAATACACACTGACTTTACAGTGCCATATATTCCAGTTGTCACCATTCAATTTGTCCCCTTTATTCAACTCGGCAATTATCCTTTTTACTGCCATTTCCTAGTTTGAGATGACATGGTATTTTATAAACAAATGTTTCCCTATAGAGCTAAGTTTTTAGCGATTATGTAGTACATCACAATATACAATATCTTATACTTATATTATTCTTGACAAGAAGATAATTTCATCACTAGATCTATGATAAGGAGAATGTGTTTATACCTCCCATCACACAAACACAAGTAACTACATTATTTTCTTTCAAGAATTTTATACAAGTTCTTCTTAAATTGTTAACTTTTAGAAGCCTTACTTTCTAAAAGCTCCCATTTATCAAAAAACGTAACATAGTGACATATCATGTGAATAACAATAACAATTTCATAATAACTTACATAAACTAAACATGTCACATTTCACACAATAATTCACTGAGTCATGTTCTAAACACATTGGCAAAACATAGAAGGAAAAACACATAAATCTAATGTAAATGTCTTTAGATATTTTCAATACAATAGTCGACTAGTTGTTTTCTCAGTCTTCTAAAGTATTGGTTCTTGTTCAGCATAAATCTTATTGTTCCCTTTACAGCATCAACCTACATAGTTGTTAATGGGAATGTGCTTGCAGCTCTAACTGCTGCACAATACTTCATCATGACATTCACATATATGATATTTTTATATTCTTAACTTTGGCCGTTCTCATTGCATCATATTCACCTATTGTCGCAGCCATGGTGGGGAAAAAAGTTGATCAACCTCCCCATCACTACTTTGAGGTTTTGAATTGAATGAGAATGAGGGCTTAGGATTAGGGTCGGAGTAAACCTCTTGATGTTCCTCTTGATTTCCCTCAAGATTCTGATCAGGATCCTCTTCGGGGTCTTGATCAGGTTCCCCTTGATTATCTTCCTCAAGATCCTCTTCAAGATCATCTTGTGAATCCTCTTGAGGTTCTTCTTCTGGACCCTCATCAAAATCCTCTTTAAACAGTTCCTCCTCAAAATCTTTCTCTAATTCTTGTTCAGGATCCTCATTAGGAATATGGTCATCCACATATTCAATGTACACTGATCTGTAAGATAGTACTTCAGTGTTATCTGAGATTTCTTGCTCCATTGATTTTCCTAAAAAATGAATTTCAAATTATTACTTTGATTTTTTTTTAAGAAATCCTTAACTAAGCACTGATTTTCATTAAAAAAATCCTGAATTGCCTCCAAAATAGGCAAACATCATATCAAAATGATTATCTTAAATTTTAGGATTCTTAGAAATAATCCGTGTCTCATTTTAAGGTTCCACGAGCCCACCCGTGCCCCGAGAAGATTAATTCTCAAAAAATTGAAAAAATGGGACAAGACCTACTCTCAGAAGTGGTGCGTGACATGCATGCACCACCATTGAGGCTTTTGTTAATGACACGTGCTAGGTATCATCCTCCACGTGCTATGGTCATGGGTTCAAATCTAGCCAAGGCGTTTAGGACCTTCCCTCGTTTTTTTTTGTATTGGGCGTCTCTGGCCCAATGTTTTTTAAAATTTTTCTCGATTGGGCCTCTTTTGGCCCAATCATCAATTTCGTTTTTTGTTGTTTTTTGATCGGTTTGGGCCTCTCTGGCCCAACCCGTAAACAATTTTTTTTTGAAATTTTGTTAGATTGGGCTTCACTGGCCCAACCAGTAAAATGTGTTTTTTTTAATAATAACATTGGGCCTCATCCATCAACCCAACATGCAAGGCTTACTCCTGGTAGATCCTTAGGACCTGGACCACTCCATGTTTGACCTGGACCACTCCTGGTTCGCTCTCCCAACCGCTGATAGCCTTTTTTTAATTGTTTTTTGGGTGGTACTATTCATCGTCCGTGACCTCTAGCAGGGCAGGGACGAAATGGGTCAGGTCCGACGGATCCGACTCGGTTTTTCCTTCATATCTTCACCGTCCGATGTCCGTTTTTCACGTTCTTGGTGTCTATTTCTTTGTTTCGATGAGCTCTACATAATGGAAGTATTTTCATAGCCTAGGTCTTTCTCATTTTTTGGAAAAGTAACTTCGTCGTCCAGTGTTCGTTCTTCATGTTCTTGGTGTCCACATCTTCGTTCTGATGAGCTCTACACTATGGATATATTTTCTAAGCCTAAAACACTTGTTTTATGAGGACCCAATTTTTTTAGTTATGAATTTCGCTTTCATTTTCTTCATTTAACCTCTAGATGCATACGATCCAAACACATGCATAAATATAAAGGAATATGCATGGATAAAGCAAAATGAACAGGGCATAGTGATGAATTCAAAAAATTGTTCATCAAGATCGCACACCGAAAATGAAAAACTTAAACTTTGATTTTCATGAAACTTTAAAAAACAATATATTCACTTTTAAATCATGAACAGGTTTGCAAAAAATAAACCATGCTTGATTCAGACAAAGAAATTATCACAGGAACATGTCTGATAAGCAAAAGATCATAGTAATGTACATACTTCAAATATACACACCACGTTTCATGAATATACTAGCAAAATTCAGATATGTATAGAAGAGAAATGCCTCAGGAACTCAATTCACTCTGATACCACTGAAGTATTCAAGCGTACCTGTAAAATTCGACTCTATTCATAGATACCCACACGGAATTTGGATCACATTGGTGGATCCAAAAGTGAGACACTACAAATGCATATAGAGGAAGAGAGGAGAGGAGAGGAGTCTTTTCAGAGAAGTGAAGGGAGAAAATTTTGTTTCTCCGTGTATTTTCTCATCTGTGTGGGGAACCACTTCCCCATATTATAACTTCCCAACTCATGGTAAGTGTTCCCATGTAAAAGCATTTCAAAATCAAACTTTTGGGGAAAATCATCACTTTATTCCCACATATTCTCTCATTCATACGTTTGCCCCCAAATGGGTTTTAGGCTAATCCACTAAGGGTGACCCATATTCCAACACAAACAATAATAAATTTGATATTGGGATTAAACATTTCATTCATAATCCTTTGAAATTCTAATGAAGCGTTTTTATACCAAAAGGTATAACATTCCACTCATACGGGTGAAAGGGCACAATAAAAGTAGTTTTATACCGATCTTTTTCATTAATTTGAATCTGCCAAAATCAGGATTTCTTATCGAATGTTGAAAATATTTTTTTCCTAATAAAGGTGATTCATAAGATCTTTTTTATTTGAAATGGGATAGTAGATCCATTTCAAGGCTTGGTTTAAAGGTTTGTAATAGATAACAAGTTTGGGGGTGCCTCATTCAAGTTTTGCATTTTTATTAACATAAAAGTATCACAAGACCAAGGACTTTGGCATTTTATGATTAGTCTTTTGGAAAGGAGATTATTGATCTCCTCTTGGCAATATCTAAAAGATTATGGTTCATATGGATTGGATAGGCTTTAGTGGGTATTGACCTTCATTGAAATCATATTCATAAGGAAGATCAACCACACATTTTCTTCTTTGGCAAAAGCATTATGTAAATCTAAACAAATTGAGTTTTGAATTTCTTCTAAAACAATTTGGATTTTTTGTTGGATAAGAGGTTTTTTAATTTGATGTTCAACATACTTATAGGATACCTCTTCCTTTAGGAAATTTAGCCATTCTTGCTTTTTCAGGGTTGAGACTTTTTGTAGTGGTTTTGGGTTGGATACTTGTTATGTTGATCATCATTGGTCGAATATTTCTTTTTTGGTTTGGATTTTTTGTAGGTTGGGAGTTCAAATTGTTCATAGAAGGATCCAAGATCCTTTTTCTTAAGGGTTTTTTCCTTTACTAAGATGATCTTTGAGTTTATCTTCTTAGCAAAGTTTTAAGGCCATTTTTTGAATGACGGCTATAGTTAGCCATAGATAAGGTTCTCAAAATGGATTTTACCATAAACAATTTGGTTTTTGATTTTCTCTCAAATTTTGTCATATAAAGAAATAGGAAGATCGACAAGAAATGTTTCTTCTCAAAGAGGATGATTTCCATCTTCTCTGGTAAGGGCACAGGTCATAGAGGTGTCTTTATACCATCAGAAATCCGAAAAGGACCTACACCTAAGATTGAACAGAAGTTTTGCATATTTTTCTTTCCAAAGGGAAGGATCTCCAATA
>JANTPZ010014212.1:0-12249 GCA_025593235.1 Vachellia pachyceras
ATATTGTTCTTAAGATGCTCTTGAAGACCATAAATGACAAACTATACAATAGAAGCTATAATTGTTGTGCATGGACTAAAATTGTGTTTCAACAGAGAGTTGTTGATGGGAAATGGAATAATACAGATGTTATGAATTATTGTAAGGGTATTTATATGCATAACTCAAGATTATCAGAATGAATTATAAACATTAATAGAAGTAGATTAAACTAATGATTATTAAGAGGTATAAAAGCCCATAAAATTTCCAGCCGCTATTTGTCTTCTCCCATTCTATTTTTCCACCCTGAAACCTGTAATGACACTATGTTTTCACACCACTAGACCAGCCATTCTCTAGTAATATTGAGATTATGACTTTTTTCTATTCATCCTCCGTTCACCCTTTAACACTCACAATCCTTCCCCTAGGGCATGTTTGGCATAATGGAAATATTGAGATGAGAAATGCCAAAGGCCTTAAAAAACAATCAAGGTGGACAAACATTGTTAAGTAATGATAAAACGGGATAATAGATATTGCATAAAAAGTAATCTTATTTTCCATGATTATACTCCTCTATCCTTCCACCCCAACCAAACGTAGCCCTGTTCTGTCTTTCTCCCTTCCCTTCAGGCCTTCCTCTTACATTACAGGGAATTCCATACGTTGAAACATTTTAAAAGAATTAGATTACATCCTGTACGAATTAACAGAGTTTGATAAATAAATACATTTTAGTGCCATGATATTAGGGACTTTACTATTACAAAAACAAGTTGAATATAACTGGATATTATGGATATCTAATATCATTTTTCCAAAAATTAGATTCCCCATATAAGAGACATATTTTTGTTGTTGATTATTAGTGCATAACAGTGTTCGGGAGCCAAGAACTTAGGTAGTCTTAAGTCCTAACATACGTCAGTTATGACTTATGAACCATCATCACAGAAAATAATAGTGCTAAAATGATTTTATATACGTAATTTAAACTATCCATCGCATCTAGAAAGAAAGTAGAAGAGTACTATGATCTTATGATATTATCATAGATAATAATGCTATCATCACAAAAAGTGAAAGTACCATCTTGCTACTCTTAGATTCCTCGTCACTGTCATTATAACCAGCTACTTTCCTGCTAGAGCATAGGATTCTCAGGCACATGAACAAATCATTATCGATCAAAAGGGTAAGGATGGAAATTTTTTCTACTACAAACCTTCTCTTTGAAACAGCCTGGTCATCAGCACTAGATTCAGAATGGCCATGCCCGTACCCATGACCATAGTCAGGAACCCTGCTCACGACATCCCTTAGAAAATCAAAAACATTGTAGTTTTGTACACAATGTTTTCTGCAACATAGATTATCACCAGTCAGACTAGATATTTTGCTACATAATCAAGAGAAAATTAACGTATGAAGGCAAGGAAAAGTCTAATTCAAAACCAAGAAGGACCATAACAGTACATAATTCAATAAATCAACGTAGGTAAATGCCAGATCATAAATTATAACTTCCAGGGCAGGGCTTGATCTGTCATTACGGCAACATAGTCTTCCTTGGAGTTTTGGGCAATGGGGCATCACTTAGGCAAAAAATAACTGTTATCCAGTAAATAAGGCCGATAGTCTAGAAACACAGATAATTAAGTATTGTCAAGAACAACAATAATTTATAGCTTATAGAGTGAACAACTCAATACAACTAACAAGTCAACCAGAAATTGAGTTTATTTTTCAAAACAATAAAATTTTTTTGCGGAGATGATAAAAGGACAAAATTGAAGCAGAATCTCCTATAGATCCAAGAAAATTACATTCAAATCTCATACATTGGAGTTAATCAGCAATATCAAAATATGATGAAGGTAAGAGAGTCTTGTGCCAACTACTTACTGATGGATCATTTGACCATTTTAAACTTATCTATCGCTGCCTTCGTTCCTGTTCCTTTTATAAGAGACAATTTCTGGGTATCACTTGTTTATATTTATAAGAGACAATTAGAGGTTGTCTTTTTTTGTTAGTTTACCATTTTGCCCCATCTAATTACTCATATTAATATCATTGCATCTATTATCAAGGTCAATTATATTATGTCTCTTACACTCTCTCATCTTATAAAGGGTATTTGTGGTGGAAAAAAGTTACATCTTTTACATATTTATTGTTTCTAACTAATTTTAACCAGCTTTGATCAACATGATCAGTTAATTGTCTCTTACAAAAAGGAATGGAGGGGGTACTTTCAAGTGAAATAATTTGTGTTTTGCATGAAAAAATTTGTGAATTCATAAGGCTCTATTTGTTTTGCATGAAAAAATTTGTGTTTGTTTCGCAAGAAGAGAAAATTTTGTATTACAAGCACTTAGCAACAATCTAAATTTTACTACAACTTGACAAGGTAACATTTTATGAACATAAGGAAAATTTTTCCAGTTTTAGTCTCAACTAAGTATCAGTTTAACACCATCACCTACGCACTGCATGCCACCATGGGCTGCTGCTACCACCTCACCTACATCATCTATGGAGGCTCAGTGCCATCCACCTTAACCCATTATCACTCATTATTGCCATTGCCAATCCAGACCACTGCCCACTATTGCCACCACAGCAAGTGCTCTGCACCAACCACCAACACCATAATTTTTTTGAGGGCAAAAGTGAATCTTACGTTCCTAGAATTATGTCAAATCTTCACTTGAAGTGTATTTCAGTTATATTAAGTTCCTAAAGTTTCATGGGTATTCAAGTGGGGAAATTAGCCCTCAAAAAAGCTAGCTATTGAGGTCAGATAACCAACTCACTTATATCCCAATAGTGCATTCCACACTACTCAATGACAGACTTGGACATCCTATAGTATCAAATTTCTGTCAAAGTTTAAATTATTTCTTACATAATCCTCCACATTCTTCAACATACAGGTCCCCATCCCCGAGTTGCATTTTGAAGGGTTTGTAAGATTCTTGAAGAGAAACATAAGTAGAAAAATCATCCAAATAATAAACTTCTGAAACAAAGGAATCAGCTGGCTGCAACTCATTCTAATTAGTTGTTAGAAATCAAATTTGATCTTTCCTTATTTGTTTCCTGATTTGTTGCCTAGGATTAGGAGAGAATAATTCCCATTAATCACTTGATTGTAATTGCTGATTTTGCTCCCTTGATTAAGCTCTCAGCACCTATATAATGTACCCTTTCCTCTCAATAAGATGCACAATAATGAGAGCTTACTCTATAAGATTGTAATTGTCCTACAAGTGCTATTTTTTATAAGGATGATGCCTACTATCCCAAATTGCCCATTCAGGGGGAGAACAGTGGTGTGGAATGGCTAATTTGGAAACATGAACATCCCACAGTATCTGAAATCCTAGACATACCCTTACCAACAAACCAGCCTGGAAATCCCACAGAACCTGAAATCTCATATATGCCCATTCCAACAAACCAACCTGAACCTGCAACCCTAGCTTCTCCAAACACAACCCAAACTGTGAAACCAACTTCTCCAAACACAATCCGAACTGGGGAAACTAATGCTGAGATTGACACTAGGGTAGCTGGACAACCTAGTCCAGATGAGATGACATAGCAGGAGCAGGAGGAGGAAAGCGACAATAGAGTCCTAAACATTCCAAGGCAACGCCATGAATATAACCCGGCATCAAATTCTGAGGAATCGGGTTGGCTTATTGCACTCAGGAAGGGGGTAAGATCTTGTACTCAATATCCCATTCAGAGGTTTGTTTCATATGGAAATTTATCTTCTAGAATGCAGAGTTTTGTTGTGAATAGTGCACAGATCAAAGTACCAGATACATTCCAACAAGCCATGGCTGACCCTAACTGGAAACGAACAATAGAAGAAGAGTAAGGGCCTTAAAGGAGAACAAAACATGGGAGATTACCACACTTCTTAGGGGCAAGAAACTAGTAGGATGCCGATGGATCTTCACTCCAAAATTCAATCCAGATGGAAGCATAAATAAATATAAAGCGAGGCTAGTTGCAAAAGGGTACACTCAGACACAGGGAATTGATTATCAGGAGACCTTTGCACCAGTGGCGAAGTTCAACACCATCAAAGTCCTTTTGTCTATAGCCGCCAACCTCGATTGGCCTCTACATCAGTTGGATGTCAAGAATGCTTTCATGAATGGAGATCTAGAGGAGGAAGTGTACATGGAGGTCCCAGATGGAGTGATGGCTCCACCGAATTCTATCTGCAAACTTCACAAATCCCTATATGGCCTAAAGCAATCTCCATGGGCATGGTTTGACAGGTTTACTAAAGCAGTCAAGAAGTTTGGCTATGCCCAAGGGCAGGCGGATCATACCCTGTTCATCAAGCATGATGAGGGCAAAGTAACTATTTTAATTGTGTATGTGGATGATATAGTCATAACTGGATATAATGAATCATCTATCACCCGACTCAAGAATGCTTTGGCAAAAGAGTTTCAAGTCAAGGACCAAGGACAAATGAGGTATTTCCTTGGCATGGAAGTAGCAAGGATCAAGAAAGGGATCAATGTGTTACAACGGAAGTATACGCTTGATTTACTTCAGGAAACAGGGATGCTAGGAGTGGAACCAGATGAGACTACAATGGAAGACTCATGCAACCTGGAAGTCAAAGCGGAAGGAGTACCTGTAGACTCTGAGAGGTTAGGCGATTAGTGGACAAACTGATATACTTAACTCACACCCGGCGAGACATTAGCCATGCAGTCGGTGTGATCAGTCAGTTTATGCACAAGCCTCAGGAAGAACATATGACTGCTGTTTATAGGATCCTAAGCTACCTCAAACTCAATCCTGGAAGAGGAATTTATTTTGAAAAGGGAAGTGCCAGAAATATAGAGATCTATGGATAATCGAAGATTGATAACGGGTTATTGCACTTATGTTTGGGGCAATCTTGTCACTTGGCGAAGCAAGAAGCAAACCGTAGTATCCAGAAGCAGTGCTGAAGCTGAATTAAGAGCTGTGGCTCTTGGGGTATGTGAAGGGGTCTGGTTCATCAGATTCTAAAGGAGTTAAGGATTCCATACGAAGGCCCTTTAGACCTCTGGTGTGACAACAAGGCAAGCATAGAGATGACCAAGAACCCAGTCTATCATGATCAAACAAAACATGTTGAAATTGATAGACACTTCATCAAAGAGAAAGTTGAAAGTGGCATCATTAAATTAGATTATGTGCGGTCAGCAGACCAAGTTGCAGACATCATGACCAAGCCTCTATCTCGAGTCAAATTTGAAGGACTTCGAAGCAA
Organism: Vachellia pachyceras; assembly: GCA_025593235.1. Taxonomy (NCBI): domain Eukaryota; kingdom Viridiplantae; phylum Streptophyta; class Magnoliopsida; order Fabales; family Fabaceae; genus Vachellia; species Vachellia pachyceras. Next base: position 5,282 of record JANTPZ010014212.1, read on the forward strand.
GTTGGGAATGATAGATATATATTCTCCAGCTTGAGGGGGAGTGTTAGAAATCAAATTTGATCTTTTCCTTATTTGCTTCCTGATTTGTTGCCTAGGATTAGGAGAGAATAATTCCCATTAATCACTTGATTGTAATTGCTGATTTTGCTCCCCTTGATTGAGCTCTCAGCACCTATATAATGTACCCTTTCCCCTCAATAAGATGCACAACAATGAGATCCTACTCTCAAATATTAGTAAACCCACTTTGATCTGTAACCAAATAGTAAACCCATTTTTTAAAATGATCATATAGCATTCATCTCCATTAACGTAACTTACATTCTCCACAAGTTTTTCCATCATTTTGAAGCCTTTCCAAATGTACTGCATCATTTCAAAATGTTTTGAAACAGGGAGTGCAAAAACACAATACAGATGTTAGATTACGATATGCATATCATATCAAATAAGATAGGGCTCTCTCCTTTTTTGAAGTATCAATGAGAAAAAATAAAAATTGTTTACACTTCATCTACGAATTGTAACTCAGACATGTAAATCAATTAGAATCACCAGTAAAATTAAAGAACCATGGGAAGAAAATCCAATTTCTGAGACATTATTCAATGTTCTTGAGTTATCCAATTTAATAGCAAGAGAATTTCTTCGTAATATGTATCATGTTAGTCCTTGACTTACAAATGCAATGCATTCATGGTCTTTGCTCCTCTACGAAGGGTTATGTCGTAAGTATGGTCACAAAGATCTTGCAAAAATAGCTCTAGAGCTTTTGCTGCAAAGAGTCAAGAGTATTGTTAGCCATATATAACCGATAAGGACTTGAAGTGGCCTAGGATAACTAGACAGAAAATTGAAGAAACTCACAGACTAGAACAGGCACTGCTAGTGCTATTTTTCCAATATCTTCATCTGCTTGCATTATCTTCTTTATTCGAGCCTGCAGATTAATGCTTTTATCATGTAAAAGTTTGCTTGTACAAGATCTAATTCCTCATATCATGTAGAAGATAGAAGGATCTGATAAGAGTCAAAATTACAGCTTAACAACTCTATTGTGATTGGGTAAAACTTTGTAATGATGAACAATAGTTTTGAGACATTTAATCTAATCCTTGTCTCCATCTTTCCTCCTCTCTCTATGTCATACCTTTTGAGTTATTTTCACTCATAACTTGGATCTCTGATAAAGAAATCATAGTAGAAGCCAGACGGATAAAATTTCAGTCTGGTAAATTATACGTGAAAATATGTTGGTCTTGCTGCAAAGTTCCTTTATAGCAACTAACAAAACTAATTTCAATATTAAATTTCATCGCAAAACCCAAAGAAGGCCAATAATCTAACAGAAATATCATAGAGCTTCTAAATGCCGGCAAGACAGTAAACCGAACCACTTCAATTATAAAGATTTTCCAGAAATGATAGGAAATTATAATCATGCTGATCGATATCTCAGCCCAGAACGTTCAACTTATTCAAAACAAAACACTTCAAATTACAGCAATTCTTGCTTTTTCAATGGATTTCCGAGCTACCGAACAACATTTCAAAATTCAAAAGCCAGAGGGGAAAACTATGAAGAGAAGCAGGATTAACTTACCGCAGGAAAACGGGTATCAAGCTTCCTCCTCATTGATCAGACTTGTGTCACCAAGTTAGAACACAGGGATGAGAGAGAAAATGGAACCCACAACAACAGAGGATCAGAAGTTCATAACAAAATGATTGCTGCCATCATTTGAAAATCGAAAGGCACACACACAAATCAAGCAAACTCATCTCAGATCCGAAAATACTCAGTAAACACGGCAAGCTTTTGATGCAATTGAATAGCCATTCTATGAATTTGAGGAACGAATAAAAATTACGATAAAAAGTTGCAAAAGAAAATTACTAAATTAGAGGGACGGTCTAGTCTCACGAACAAATAGACAACCTTTTCCGACAAAGAAAATAAATAAATAATAAATAAGTAAATAATAATAATTATTTATTATTGTCTTCACTTATATCTTTAATTTAGATAATAGTTTTTTTAGAGAAATTTACAATCAAATCCCAAATAGAAAAATTAATGAATGAAAGGTCTCAAAGATTTACAAAATTACCATAAGGTCACAAGAGTAGATGCTAAGGTTATTAATGAAGGTTGGTAAAGTTGTTAATGAGAACCTCAGTAGCTATTCCTGGAATTTTATGGTAATTTTTGTGAATCTTTGGGATCTCTTATTCATTAATTTTTCTATTTAGGACCTGATTGTAAATTTCCTTTTTTTTATCTTCCATAGGGTTTGTGTCTGTAGCAATTATATTTCCTATTCCGGGTGTGCTGCGTATCTTTGACTTTTCTATTAATTGTTAAGGGCTTGTTTGGAATCTATTTTCAAAACCTAGATTTTGTGGTAAAACCTAGGTTTTGAAAGGTGATTATGTGCATGTTTGAGAATCAGTTGAGAGAGTGATTTTGCGCAAACTGAGGTAAGTATGTGAGATGAGTTTTGTTTCGCCTTATGTGCAATGTGATTTGAGAATGATTCTCAAACAAGCGCACAATGTGTTTGGGAAGTTATTGGTCTTACAGAGATCGAGGCAAAAAGTAAGTATGGAAGAAGAAAAAGGAAAAAAGAAAAAATGAAAGAGAAAATTTATTATAATAGAATGTGATTTCACAAGAAAATAACTTTTTCAAACCTAGGTTTTGTCTTGAACTCTGTAAAAGTTATTGTGCTTGTTTGGAAACACTTAACTCTCACCCAAAAACACGTTCAATAGTATTTTTCCGCAAAATGAGACAATCTCCTCCACATATTTACCTCGGCTTGCGTAAAAGTACTTCTCTACCGCTTTCCCAAACGAACTCATTATCAAACAGACTTCCAAATGAACTTCAAAATTGTGTTTGTTATTTCACTATTGAAATAGATTAAATTAGTTTCTTTACATATGCTCAGCCTGGTCATCATGCCCATGATGTAATCATTCTTAAAACAGGTTTACTTTAGAAAATCCAAGTCAATATTTTATTATATGGCTCACAACCTTAGTTTTCTTGGTTATATGGCTAGAAGTCACATCTTATTTTTAGTGATGATTCTTTTGTAAAAGTCTACTTTATGATTTTAATAAACGGTATGGAAAAGATAATTTTTGACATTTTGATTAGTTCAAATATTGAAGGATATAAAAGAACTTTGTCGCTCTAAAATATTCTTACTAAATACAATAGTGAAGACTAATTATCTGAGAACCATGTCATTGAAAAGTAATAATCCTAAAGATTAATTACAAAATTTGTTTTTGGTATGAGCAGATACATGAAAGCCTAAATTAGGAAAGGCAACAATGTTTAGTGAATATGAAAATTAAATATTTTGATATGATTATAGAAATTATAAGCACATGTTACAATATGGCTAGAAGCCATGTAAATAAATATGGGTCAATTTATTGAAAGTAAATGTCAAAATTAACGATAAATCCTAAAGGATTATGAGATATCATCAACAGAATATTAAAAGTAATTATGATGCTCAAGGCAATAAGTTGTAGAGAAAAATGTCCAATGTTATTGTAAAGCCCTTTTTTAAAGGGTGGTAGCCATTGTTTCATCCCCTTTGCACCGTTGGTGGCCCAAATTTATTCAATTTATTTAATTTCAATCCCTTACTAAAGTTTGCTCAAACAACAAACAAATTCATTGTTAGCATAATTTGCTCGATCGTCCAATTCATATATCTAATGTAACAAATTATTTGATATTATATATTAGTTAAGGATTGAAAAGAGTCAAAGTTGTTTGACTCAATAGACACCAATGACTTATTTAAACCTTAATTTAAGCAAGATGTTGTTAGTTTGACCCTCTTTGGATATTATGAATGCGTGAATTCTCCCGTTGGTTGAAAAATGAAAATGATAAAGATCTAGAAGAGCTATAATAAAACCTATCATCGGTAAGATGTTTCATATAAATTATTAAACTGGAAAAGTAAATTATATGATGTGGTAACCAGAAACTTATCAATGATTAAGAATACTATTACTATAAACATGGAGTTTATATATGTATTGTTTGGCATGACTTGTTAAATCATCATGGATCTTAATGATGTAAAATATGATGAAGAATGTATATTAACATTCAACAAAGAACCAAAAGATTCTTTATAAATGACAAGAACCTTTATATGCATTTTGTTTTCAAAAGAATAAAATAACATAAGAATATCACTAGCTGTGTTTGGAATCAAATACATATAGATTTGTATTGTATCAAATATGTATATGTGGGCCAATAGACTACATTTATGAATAAGAGATGCGTATATAGAATGATCGTGTTGGTGTCTATGATCAACTTGCAATTTGAAGTTTGCAAATTCATTCAAATTACATGTACTGCATTGTTCTCTGACTATGTGACCAATATGATTTTTTATTGAAATTTCTAATGATTATTCCTTGAGTTTTCAATGATTATATAATTGGTGAAAACATATTTCTCGAAACCTCCTTGAATAACTAGACCAAAACTTATTAGAATGAAATTCCCATTTTAGTATTAGGAAGCTTCATTTCATGTATTGGCACATTAATGCATCATGCCAACAAAGTGTTATTAATTCTCCCACTATAATTGGCTTTCGGTTAAGACTCAGATATTTTCCATCTCAAACTTTTGAATATGCAATGTGTTCTTATTAATCTACTACAATATATATAGATGGATATTCAATTAAAGTTGAAAATAAATGCTGAGGAAAATAATTTTTTATTTATTCTATATGAAACAAAATTATGTTTATAGATGGAACAAATAGATTTAGGAATGCATGATTACTTGTTTGCCATTTGAAGAAGTTTTTCCATTATGAGAGGGAGAAAATAAGTAACTGAAAAAGGGATTACATAAAATGCATTTTCATAATCAAATATATCCTTAAATATAGTAGTATGAATTAGAAGTTCATTTAATATTGCATTCATAATATATTGCAGAATATCTTTTAGATGCAATTATTGAACTAGGAGGGAATTTTCAAATTCCATATTTCAACTAAGAAGCTCCAAGTAGTATAAATAAAAATGAAGAAACATGTAAGAAGCATGATAGATAATGAAAAATACACCGAAGCAAAATATAATGATCAATTCCAAAAGAAATGCAAAAGGAGCAAATAATCAAGATGATCATACTACGAAGGAAAGACAACTATTTGTAAGACCCCAGAAGAGGTTCATGTACCTAAATGTAATAAAGAGATCTAAAAAGATTGTGAGAAAATGAATCAATAAAAGATAAAGTCGTCGGCAATAGGTTTAATGATATTATGTGGTTAAACGAGGAACTTATACACATATTTACCATGAGATATAGACAATGAGATAGTTGACTAGTAGAAAATAAAAAACTTAATATCAAATATTGTATATTGAAATTTTAGCTCAAGAACTTTGAAGTATTAAATTAGTATCATTGGGTTTGTACGAGAAAAGAAAAATACAGTCTTGGTGGATTAAATTTTCATGTTTTCTCAATTTTGCAATCTGTCATTATATGGAATTCCAATATGCATTAATGAAATATAATTTTGTAAATCCCAAAAGGATTTAAAGAATTAGTAGTACACAACCTTAAAAATTTAAGATATGATATTTAAGATCAATATTATCTTCATCCTTAAAAATTTAAGGGAGAATTACACTGAGGTCCCACATAAGCCAATTAACCACTAAAAGGTCCCAAACATTCTGACAATTATTCTCAGGTCCCATGGGACCTTTTTGTAATTAACTATAGTTGTGTAAAGTCAAAATTGCCCCCACTGCTTAAGCCATTTGACCCCTTCCCTCCCTCTTCTCATTTTTATTTTGACAAATCATCACTCCCCCAATCCACCAAATGCCTTTTCCTTTTTGCCTCTCTCTGCCTATTACTCATGGCTTCCTCTTCTCTCTCTTCCCCCTTCCTCCATCTTCAATCCTCCTCGCCTCCAAATTACCTCGTCGCTCCCCTGATCCTTCCCTTTTCCTTCGTCCCATTCGAGCCTCCGTCTCCAACAACCCCTCCCTTTCCTTTCCCCCGCCCTCGCAACCTGCTCCTGATGCCCCCACTCTTCCTCTTCACTGGTTGAAGAAGGCAGAGACAGACAACAATGAAGGATGGAAAGAAGAGGACAATGAAGGAAGACAACAGGTATATAGCAAATTAGCACGTATGGTGGTAAATTTCCTTTTTTTTCTAATTTGAGACTTAGCTCTTTATTTCAACGAAGTGCAAGTGAAAAAATTGAGACTTAAGCTCATGATGTCAAACTAATGCGAGCAAAAAGTTGACATTGATGTAATTATCGTTGATGGTGTTGCTGCTATTGTAGTTTATTTTCCTTTTCATATTTGGCATTATAATTTTATTGGTATTTTGGAAACTAATGTTCTTGTATGTCTTCTTATCTGTCCTCTTTCTTTCGGTTAAATTATTATAGTTAGCTATGAACTATCAAATGTGCAGGTTCTTAATGTTGCACTGGCCCTTGCCTAATACATTATATGCTGAAGGTTATGCTTTGGACTGCTTTGCAGAAGGCTTATGGGCATTACAACCTGTTCACCAAAACAGGGTATGCCTCTTTTAGTTTCATTATGCTTCGGCCTTAGTTAGACTTGTCATGTGGTGTTAAAATTGAAGTGGTGATAAGTTCCTCATTTCATTTTCTTGTAGTTCATATGAATTATATATTGGATTATTAGTGTGTGTTAATTTGAAACAGGTGGGATTAGTTCTTGCTGCTGGAATTGAGAAGGAGCTTTTGATTCGTCACTTGTAAGTAGTTGATGATGCAAGGGCTTCCCTTGGACTAAATGTTGTGGAGTATATTGTCACAGACACCACTCTCAAGGTATCTAGCAATCAAGTATCTTGACTTGCTTAATGATGTGTAAATTATTAAGGATGAAAATTAGCA
>JANTPZ010014219.1:0-12037 GCA_025593235.1 Vachellia pachyceras
TCCAAAGGCATTTTCCTTCCTGTATTTCTATATCCATGGGTATTTAATCATCACATAAGTACCGGCTTAGCCATTATTTCCACTCAAGGGAAATATACAGATATTACAAAGATGATGCAGTCGATGTCTGTGAAGAGTCTAGTCGTCCAATCAAACTTGTGGAGAGCTCAAGATCCAAAAAGGTTTGCTGCTTGTTCTTTGTATTTTGGCATGATTTCTCTATTCTCTTTGGCTTTGACTTACTTCTAGTGATAGATCTCCGGTCACCTGAGGTGATTAATTTCTCTGTCGTATGTCATGGTTGCACACGTCGAATCATGTAACATCCAGATCCCTCCCTCATAGATATTGTCCATATTACAAGCAAAGCAAGATTTTACTCTCCTGGAGTTCTACAATACTCCAGAAAATGTGTTTACGAGGGAAAGGTATCCACACCCTTATAAGGCATGCTTTATTCTTCTTCCCAATTGATGTAGGACTTCACCATAATGTGACATCCTAAGGTATTACCCCTATTTAGCCATCCCGCGGGATCCCATGGTCACCCAAAAGGTACCTTGAATGTCAAAGGCCATGCCCTGACTACATATATGACCTTCACTCTAAATGGGTCCAACCGATATGGGACTTGAGCATAGCCTACTTACTGCGTCTCCCTTGCCCCTTACCCACTCCATTGTCCCTCAGGGTGTTAGGTCCTTAGCAGCTCTTAATGTAACACTAGAGTGTTGCTAAGAACCTAACACCCTAAGGGACCCTAAGTGAGTGAAGAGAAATGCAATAGGCAGGATGCACTCAAGTCCCATATTTGTTGAACCCATCCAGAGTAAAGGTTATATATGTAATCGGTGCATGGCCTTTAACATATGATGCACCTTTTGGGTGACTATGGGATCCAACAAGGATAAAACCTATACCTACAGGGGGCTAAATAGGGACAATATTTATGAGGGAAGGCCCTAGAGATTTTACAAATGGTATCAATGTCAGGCCTCCGGTCAGTGTGCCAACGATGACACTCAGCCCCTATAGGGGGTGGATGTAAAATCATACATCGATTGTGAAGGGGAATAAATCACGCCTTATAAGGGTGTGGATACCTCCCCTCGTAGACGTATTTTCTGGAGTATTGTATAACTTTAGAAGAGCAAAACTCTACTCTATTTGCAACATAGACAATATCTACGAATGAAGGCTCTGGGGATGTTACAAATCACAAGGCAAGAAAATGTTCACAATATAACACCTTCCTTAGCGTGCTTTACCTTATATTAGAGACTGATTATGAACCACTTTATGATCATCATATGCTTAGAATTATCTAACCAAGTGAAAATTTAAAACTTTAGTCCGAGTTACCGTTCACGATTATTGTTCACTTTGTAAATCTTAAAATTTTGATCAACTTTGAAAATTCATAACTTATTCTAGAAAAATCCAAATTAAGTGGTTCAAGTCTCTAAATGAAGATTTTAAAATCCCATATAGGGAAAAAATATCATGTTGATCAATTTCATCACCAATTAATATAGTTTATTGCGTGAATAAACACTGTTCATTTGGTCATTTTCCCATTTTCCAGCTTTTTCCCTTAACTTTGGAAAAGGATAAATTTTTATATACGCATTCAAATCTACTAAACTTTATCTCATTTTAAAGTTTGAAATGTGTAGTATTTAATTAGAAAATTTCATATCATTTAGACTTCATTTGCTATTTTTAACTGTTACCTCAACTTTGCTCTTTGATAAGGGCTTTGGACCCTTTTTAGATTCTTTTGCATGCTTTCATTCTTTCCTTTTATGCATCTAATTAATTTGCATAATAATATATTGTGCTTGATCTATTACATAGCACATTCATCGTACTTTGTAGTGCAAGAGTTTAAAATAAAATAATCCAAAGTGCACATTGTATTATACATACTTTTACTATCAATGTAAATAAAGGTCAAACCAATAATTATAAGATGAGATAAGGCCCAAAGATAGAAAGTACCGAAAGAGAATCATGATGTCATTAGACATAAAGACGCTAAAAGACCATAGTCAACTTAGTCCTAAGGCTTTAAAATTCATTAAATATAGAAAAGCCAATAACATAAATGTCATTAGACATAAAGACTAAAGATAATATGGTTATTAGGCATAAAAGGCCAAGGGCATGAATCTCATTTAGACATAAATGCAAGGGCAACAATGGAATTTAGTAAGATTAGTAAGAAAAATAAGGGCATTTTGGTAAATAAGAGAAAATGCAAGGGCTTTTTAGTCATTTGACCAAAGTAAAGTCAACAGTCTTTATATCAAAAAAGTTTACAGATGCCAATAGATAGAGCAGAACTAACTGATCAAAATGGTATGTATCGGATTTTTGAAACTCGGCCTAGATTTCTGTCTAAAGAATTTTGAAGGGCAGAAAGCTAAAAATAATTATTTAAGGTACCAGGAGACCTCAAACATCTGAGTTCAGGACATAGAAAAGTGAATTATCTAGCACTTAATAAAATTATTGCTCAGTATACGATAAAGGCGATTTTCCAGATCGAAGGGAAAAAGACCTGAAAACCCTGGAAATTAAATTTTCTTTGAAAATCAATTACAGACATTCCGGGAAGCAATTTGAGGAAAGTAAAAGGATTAGAGTATCAGTGAAAATTATAGAAATTTTTAATACCCTAAAATTCAATTGCTTGTTGGTAAACCATTTTTTAGTATTTCGATAGGGGCAAAGTAACCCTATTGAGACTTGAGGATTTCCAAGGGTATTATGGGGACAAATATTTTGTCATAAGAATAAGTGATTTTTGGAGATCAAAACAGGAATAAAAGATGTCCCCAGAAAAGCAGAAAAAATTACTGGAATAAAGTTATTTTTACCGATATAAGTTGTAACCGGATCAAGTAACTGAATGATAACGATTCGGTTGGTGAAACCAAGTCTCCAAGCCCTAGTTACTTCACTTTATGGGAGCCAACGAGATTGCATTAAGTGTATGGAGTGTTGGTGGATTATGGACCGTTAGATCAATCTCATTAATTCAAGATCAAATCCTAGCCTATCATTACAATTGTGAAGAGATTATTAAGTCAGATTTTTTGCCCTTTCTCCAGCAGCCATTCTTCATGACATTTCAGCCCCAAAAAGGAGAAGAGAAGACACCATCTTCATTGCACAAGAGAGGAAAAAGCTTAAAGAACTCACAATGTAAGAATCTATACCACCCAATCCTATACATATCCTTGATCCTTGTAACCTCCTCTACAATTCTATTGGATTAGATTCTTGATTAAACCTCTCTTTTTCAAGATTTAAAGTTAGGGTTCTTGATGGTGAAAATGAAAAAGAGAGGAATTTAGAGGAAATAATTGGTTGCAAATCACTCCTTGCATGATAATGAGTAGATTGATGTATATATTGCTTGAGTTTGTTGGTTGCATGAATTTTTGTGAAACTCAAGTTTAAGGGGAGGTGCTGTCCAATTTTATTTTTGATTAGGAAGAGTTGTTTTCAAGCTAAATAATTTATGAGAAGTGTTTTGGGATCAAGAATATGTCAATATATATATATATGATGAAATTTTGAAAATCACAAGTATAAACCTATACCTTGTTTTTCGGCCAGATCTATATGGTGGTAGAAGGAGTGTGATTTTCATGATTTTGATGCTTCCATTAGCTTTAAAATGGAAAATTGTGTAGGGTTAAAGTGAGAAAAGGATTTTAGAAGTATTGTAAATCATAAGAACAAGTTCACAAGTTTTAGGGTTTGTAAAAGTTCAAGAAAAGAGTTATTGAGTTTTATGGCTTTCATAGCTTGGTAATAGCTTGAGATTGATGGTTATGATGTTGTATTCTGTATAGGAAACTAAACCATTAAAGAGCCATCTTGGAAGGAAGAAAAAGAAAGCTTTCAAGTTTCAAGGAGAGTTAAGAAACCAAGGTAGCAAAACTTCTAACTTTAAGCAAATTTGATGTGAAAATGTTTTATAAAATATGCATGACATGAGATTGAAATCTTGTGATGATGAGATTTTGAATATATGCTATTGTATGCTATGGCCATATGCATGTGATTGTTTCATATTGCATATTTCATGTTATCATAAGTTCACACTCATCTTTAGAAGTTGTCATTGATATTTATAAGTGTGTTATATAGTTTTACTATTGGGATTTCCAAAAATCTCACTCTCCCCCAACTAACCATTTTAGATCCAAGCTCAAGCAAAGGTAAAGGCAAGTTGTATGAAGAGTAGATGAAGCATAATGTTGCTTGTTACTTGCCAAGTTATATGTTGATTTCTGTATATGTTTATGAGCTTTGAATAATTTGTAAACCCTTAAACCTCTACATGATGATATGTATATATGTGTGAATGCATTCATGATCATGTGAGATGAGGTAGCCAAGGTAAAAAGGGTTTTACAAATTTTTAAGAAAAGAAAAGTTTTGAGAAAGGGGGTTCCATGACCCTTAGTAGTATACAAACTTTGACCAGCAAGGAAAAATATCAAACTAAATCCAATTGAGTTGAACTTTTTTAGATAAATAGTTCATATGGTAAGTTTTAAAATGAGTTCAAGATCACTGGATTTGGACATTTATACAGGAAGTTATGGTTTTTCAAAGTTAAGGGAAAACCTGAAAAAATGAAAAATGACCATATGAATAGTGCTTTTTCATTGAATTAACTGTACCAATTGGGAAAGTTTATGAGCCAATGAGTATTTTTTTTCTCTGTAGATAAGTTAATAATCTTCATATAGAAATTTTTTTATTTCTATAGATTTCTAGTTCCAATTCTGGAAAATTAGTTATAAATTTTTAAAGTTGGGCCAGAAATCTGGAAAATTGACCAAATGAATAGTAACAGAATGAAATTTTCAATTTCACTTCTTTGGTCAATTTGAGCTATCTAAGGCCTAAAAGTTGTTCATTAATGATATAATATGAAGCTAAAGAGGTCAAGTAAGGAGTGTTACACACATAATCAATTCCACTTGGCTTGTCATTTTAACTATAACCTTACTTTTACTCTTCATTTGCTCTTACTCTTGAATTTGGCCCTAAAAGGTGTTATTAGGGGAGAATGAGATTCATGGAATCTCAATAGAAAATGTCTTTAACTAGCACATTAATATGCATAATCATTGTTGTGCAATAAATAAAAGCTATGAACTTAAGCATGCATTACTAACCTTACATCTTTACTTCCATACTTTGCCAAGGCATATCATCATCATTAAACATCAAACAAAAATTGGCATGCTCATACATAGTACTGGTAATGCGGGTTGGGCCCGCCCGCCATTTTTTGGCGGGCTCCAGGGAGGCGAGCTGATTCAGTCCGCCCCGCGGGTTCTGGCGGGCCGACCCGCCAGCCAGCTTTTTTTATTTTTTTTATTTTTTAATTATTATATCTTATATATTTTTACCTTTTTTCATTCCAATATTTTTTATAAGGATAAAAGTAATATTAAATTCTATTTTTGGGAAATTATTGAACACTTATTCATAGAATTTGAAAGAGAATAGCATAAATGTGCAATCTTATAAGAAAACATTAGGTAAAAAATGAAAAAAGAATTTATTTTTAATTTTTTTAAAAAAATAAAAAATATGGCGGGGGCTATGGGCTGGGGGTTTCCAGCCCGCCACCTGGCGGGCTGACCCGCCCTGGCCCACTTTACCGGTACTACTCATACATCACTCAACATAACATCAGCATGGAAATTATACAAACAACATTAATGGCAATGTAAGTGTAAAAGTTAGAGAATTTGCTACCTTGTTGACTTAACTTTCCTTAATCTTTAATGGTTTCCTTCTTGCACTTTGGAACTTTTATTTTGACTATTCAAACTCCTACGCATAATACAAGGCATTTAGCATAAACTTTGCATTATAACAATTAAAAAATCTCCCAAAACCTCTCTTGAACCTTAAGGGTTATAAAACCTTTAATATTGCCAAAATTGATTCTAATGCTTCTAAAATCAAACTCTCACTTATACCCTACACAATTTTGCCTTCTAAACTCAATGGAAGCATCACAGTCATCAAAATCTCGTTCCAACATCAATTTGCCTAGCAGGCCGAAATTACTCCATAAATAGGGAAAATGTGTTTTTCAACTTCTAGCTTTACATACATGCATAAGCACAATCCCAAACCATTTTGCCATCATTAAACATCACAAAACCATCATTTCCTCTGCATGAACAATGTCAAATAGAGTTGCGTGAACAATAACTTCATACTCGAATTTCATACATAACTCAAACAATCACAAAACAACCACCAGTCAACTCCAAATCATGCATAGAGCACTCTCCTACCAATCTTGTCTACTAAATCCCTCTCTTTCTCATTTTCTCTCACTCAAACCCCAACATTCCAGCAGCCAAAACACAATCAAAATCAAGAAACTAAACCGATTAAAGTGAAGAAGAAGGTCTAAGGAGTAAGAATATGCAAAAGATTGCATCAAAACTCAACTTACCTTGGATTTCTTAATATTTTTCTTCTCCTTCTTGGCTGTTCGTGTCCACGGCTATTCTCTCTCTTTTGCTTTAGTTTTTGCATGAAATATGACTGCCAAAGAGGTGCAGAAATGCCTTTAATTAATTGCCAAAAAGATCCAATGGTTGAGATTCCATCTTGCATAATCCATGTGATTTAAGGGCCACCATTTACCAACACATAATTCCACTTTTTCTACCCTCTTAATTAGCATTTATGGGCTACAAACAAGAGGCAAAAATATGTTCTCATGGGCCAAGTTGTGGCAATAACATGTGTCCTTAATCATGTGCAACTTAGACTGATAAAGTAACTTTATTCAGATCAATTCTACCACTTGTTGGGGATATTTTACTTCTCTTATTGGTCTCCAAATATAATCCTTATAAGTGGCATAACACATTTATAACATTTTTACTTTTGAAAACTGTTGATACCTTGTTTTGATGATAATAAAAATACAAAATGTAGCAGAATTTGGAATCTAGTTTAATGATTTTGGAACTATGTTGAATTTGTCAGAAGAGTTTTGAAACTCAAGTTCTAGGTTTTGCAAACTCAAGTTCTGTAACTGACTTTCAAAACTGGATTTTAAAACTAGAAGTTTTGAAAAGAAGTTTTGTAATCAAGTACAAAAACTCGAGTCCTAAGTTTTTCAAACTTGAAGTTCCAAAACGTGCGTACAAAACTGGAAGTCAAAACTTGAAGTTTCAACTTCAAGTTTTCACATCACGTTATAAAACTTGAGTTCCATTTTCGCAAAACTCAAGTTTTGCAGAACTAGTAATGAAATCTGGAAGTTTTAAATTCAAGTTACACAAAACTCGAGTTCCAGGTTTTCAGAGCTCGGGTCCCACAACTGACTCTCAAAACTTGAATTAAAAACGGGAAGTTTTCATAGAACTTGAGTCCTCTGTTTTGCAAAATCGAGTTCTATGTCTTTCAAAATTTTATCAGTTCAAAAAATCGATGTTTAAAGTCCTCACTAGAATTTTTCAGAATTCGATTTCCTGAGATTCAGAACTTGAGTCTCGAGGACCTTTTCAACTGAACAGTTTTTCACATGTTTTAGAACTTGAATCCTCATTTCCATAACTTGTCCTCATTTCCATAACTTGAAGTTTTACAACTAGACTTCAAAACTTGATATCAAAACTTTAAGTTTCAAATGAAAGTTTTCAACTATACTTCAAAACTTCCACTACAAACTCGAGTTACAAATGAAAGTTTCACTACATAGTTTTGAACTCAACATATTAGAACTCGATTTGTGAGATGTTGAGAATCGAGTTCTCTATTCTCTAACAAAACTTCTGACACAGTTGAGTCTACGTTTACCAAATCTTTCCTTATTTATGCTTAGCCCATTTTAATTTCACCTGCTCCCTTAACGTAGTAACAAGAAATGGGTTCTCTAAATGCTTCTCCAGCGTGGACTCACAACAGAAAAATTCACAGACAAAGGAGAAAAGCGAAGAAGTCAGAGTCACTGAACCCAAAAACAGTGCACAACATTAAGACTCTGATATTTTCTTCTCCGAGAGCTTCAATGTTTATATATCCACTATTTGAGAGAGTAGTTGATTGATTCATCTAAACTCATTGTATTTCCATGAGAAACTCAATATTGGAATCTTGAGATTATTGATCTGGGTTTGAGTTGAGAAAACAGAGCATGCAATCTCTGTTATAGTGCAGTCAGTAAGAGAGTGAGATTCCCAGTGTAACCTTCCATATAGTAAAGGAGTGATTATTAAGGTTTCTCAAGTACATGCGTTGCAAACTTGAGTGGGTTCATGATGCCTGGAAACATTTATGGGATTTTTCAAGTACCTACCGTAACAAACTTGAAATGGGATTTACAAGGGTCTGTGTTGACATTGTGATTGTAATGCTTTTCCAAGTACCTGGTTAAACTTGGATGGTATAGTGGATTGAAAATCCCAGAGGTGCTCTGGGGATTGGACGTAGGTCAGAGAGGGCTGAACCAAGATAAATTGTTATGTGCCTATAGTTCTTTTATCTTCGCTAACATATATTGATTTCATGTATACAATCTGTTTTTCATACTCCAGTTTTTTATTAACTCATGGTTTGAATTTTGTGATCAACTAAGTTTTGAAAAGAAAAGCATTTTTTTATTGAGACACCCAATTCACCCCTCTTCAGTGACAACCTTTCTAATAGAAACTTTAAGTTTCGATAAAGTTACTTTATGCTTCCGAAAATGCGTTTAGGTGATTTTTCGATTGATAACCTGATTTGATGTCACCGAAAATTCCAAAAATTCTTCCCGATACTCCCATACTTTTTCTTTCCTCAAATGGCTTCTTGGAAGTTTTTAATTAATTTTTGAATAAAAGCCTAATTCAGGGTTTTTCCGGGCATTTTCCTTTCGATCAAGGAAATTTTTTCTCACTCTCTCTTGAAAACAATTTTATAAAATACTAGAATTTTCAAGCTATTTTTCCTTACTTTGAGATCAGACATCTAAGTCCTTTAGATATTTTAAATAACCCTTTTTGGCTAATTATTTGCTTAAATAGCTAAAAATTAAAAGATCTATGAAATTTCGCAAAAGAAACATATGTCTTTAACCTAAACTGAGCTTCACTTGCTGATCAGTGAATTTTTCTATCAAATGGTGCCTTAAAAATTTTTCTAATATTTTAGTCAAACTTTGACCAAAGTACCCTTGGACTTTTTCATAATTACCAAAATACCCTTAGCCTTTTCTCAAAATGACCATTGCGTCCCTATCTTTTTCAAAAATGACCATAATGTCTTTATCTTTTCAAAAAAGACCACTATGTCCCTATCTTTTCAAAAATGACCATTTTGCCCTTACATTTTATTCATTGGCAAAATGGCAACTTTGCCCATTTTCATCTCTTTACTTTTTGGCCCATTTACTGATCTGTAACCCTTCATTTAGCCTTCCTTTCCAATCACTGAAATTTTGGGGTATTACACATAACTCTCTTGAGTTTCTCATATTAGCCAGTGATTAGTGATCCCCATCTTTGGCATATAAAATTTTGTCGTTGTAAAGCCTTGGAAACGGATCAAAAAAATTTGTGATTCCAAGGATTGCACTATAGGGTGCAACCCCAGGGTTGTTCTTTACGGAGCCTCATATACCAATAGTTAACTAGTTTGTGATTAAGTTCGCTTTTCAAATAAAAACCGTTTTTCGATTCAAAATGCTATGTACTTAAAGCTAATTACAAAGTAAAATTTCTTTTTGGTATTTTTTTGGATTGTGGGAAAACAGTAAAAGATGTTTGATGATAGTTTTCCTCTTAAAAATGATTTAGGCCATCATGGTTCACAAAATATGAGGGAAAGCAATCATTTTCGCACTAAGTTTCGTAATGTAAACCCGAATAACTCGCTGGGTCAGAAATTCCATGTAATGAACTTCATTTCATGAAACCCTTTAAAAACACTTAGTGTGTGTATGGAAGTCGCCAAGTGAAAGATTCAACTCAACACAATATCACCTCTAAAATCAAGCATAGCTAGGAAGATAGAAGAGAACAACAAAGATCTCATTGAATAGGTAGAAATGAGACTTCACTCTACTAAGTCAAACACAGAGCAAGTTCAATACATAAGTAATCCAAGTTTAGCTCGACTGAGACCAAGTATTTACGTACAAATCACAAGTCCTAACTGAAAAACTATGTAATCCATAACATAAATACATATTAAAAACTATTACTCCCCTTTTAGCACTTAGAACTCAGGCTATCTTCATCTCCAAGAGGAAGGGAGATGCTGAGCTACACATTGCAAGTAGTTCAGGACTCTGAATGGATGAATGGAGATGCATGGATGGATTAGGGATGAGGTAGGATGAGATTGGGTTGTGTGAGTAGAGAGATGAGAAAAAAGTGGTAGATGAGTGTGTCTCTGCCTCCTCTTACACCTCTCCCCTCAAAACTTACCCTAATTGGCATATATTAACCGTCCAAGGTTGGATCCAAGAAGGTAGGCTGGGTATTCTTTCCATTTAGAGCCTGATTTGGTGCTGATGCGCGATATTCACCACCGTAAACCTCTCCCGAGAGTTCTTTCTCGCCTGCTTGTTCTTTAGCCATGACGAATCATGATTTACGCGGTGAAATGTTTCAGAGCTGCTTCCTCATGGTATTTGCTTAGAGTTCCTGAAATGAAATAGCAAATATTTGAAGTATCACTTGCTTATGATGGAAATTAAGTGCAATTATATCATTATCCATGGTAAATGCACCTAAAGTCAAACTAATCAAGATCAACAACTCTAAATTTCAAATTAAGCTTAAGAAAGTCAAAATTTGCATTAAATGCTCTAGAAATTCAAGCAAAAATATAGTAGAAATAAAGCTCAATCAATTGGCTATGGGAAGTTGTCACTAATGAAAAACAATTTTGGAGCCATATCTAATTTCCATGGCCTATTCTTTAAGTACACCAAATAATTCTGGAGCCATATCTAATACCAGTATTGATCAATTCATCACGCCTTCACCAACTACTACCACCAATACCACCACTACTTCGTCTTCTTCTCCTTCAAGGTCAAGACCCTTTAATCAGAATAATAATTCCTTCTTGAAGTCTAATCATGATGGTGGCTTGCACTTTTCCAACTGTACTCCTTTCTGGAAAGCTCCTGCCGTTTGCTTCTTCTATGATCGCTGAGAAACCCAATTTCCCAAGCTCTCTCATACCCAAGAGGTGTGTGTGTAACACACACTATCTCTCTCTCTTTCTCTATGTATATATAGATACATGATGATTTTGCTTCAATTAACTACTTCCTTGTTGGTTTAAGTACAACCCATGTAACCCCCTAAACAATTTAACCATATATTATATTCAAAATGAGTTACGTAACTCGTAATCCATTCTGATACCATTTGTAATTCCAAAGAAATTACACATTTAAATATAATTAGTTATTAAATCCTCAAGGTCCAGGGCACAAAAGTTGTGGGTGAGACATCCAGCCCACAAACCTTTCACATTATCACATCGACCCAGGGCACAAAACTCGCCCACAAGTCACCATCATAAGTCACAAAAACCAGAACAGTTATTAATAATCCCATTAACAATATAAGCCCACCTATATATTTCTCAAATCAATACTTAATATCTCACACATACCACAAGACAATTTATTAATGGGTATAATTTCACAAAATAACCATAAAGGTAAAATCAAATTATGCAAGCCCTATAAGTTTGGCAATATACATTTCTCTTTAAAGTAGCTTAACTATTAAGCATACAGTGATAGCTACTATCAAACTGTTGGCTCCTTCCCTTCACGCCTCGAACCACTAAGTTACTCTCCTGAAAAAAAATATATCGATAAGGTGAGACATAAAGTCCCAGTAACCAATAATCAATTCACAGAATATACAATACGGGATTATAAGTCAGTGAAGTAGTGCTAATATACGATATTCAAACAAAATAATGTTTTCCATTCAATACAATCAGAATGCACAAGTGATCC
>JANTPZ010014220.1:0-11242 GCA_025593235.1 Vachellia pachyceras
ACCCCTGTGCATTGAGGTTCTCGAAAATTAAAAAAAGAGCGAGAGTCAACCCTTTACTGGAATAATCACCGTTGGATCACCAGAACCGAATCCTACGGCGTAGAAAGCTTCTCCTGAACTTACCGGCTAGAGCCGGTGTGGATGGTGGGTCCAGTAATCTTTGCCAGAGAATAAGTAAAAGATTTAATAAAGGAAGGAAATCAACCGGGTCAACATTTCAGATTAAAGAAACAGATGCCTCGTCCTCCATGTGATCCCCGCTTTTTGGATTGGGTCAGCTTTATTTATTTTCCCTCCATTTAATTATTTTCTCAGAGTGTCGCCCATTTTCTTCCTTAACGCCGTTATTATAACGCCAGGTTTCACCAATAATCGTCCACCATCATTTAATAAACAGTTTGTTTGAGAATTCATCGGAAGAAAAAAATTTATAGATTTTTAAAAGAATTTACCAAGTTTAAGAAGGATTTACAAATTTTAAAAAGGATTTTTTAAGGATTTCAAAATACTTTTTTATCTTGATTTGCGTTACCGTTAGGGAGAAAAATTTCTCAAACATGTACAACATAAACGTAGTTAATGGTTTGATAATTCACATGGTTGAGGCCATTTTTTTTTTGTCTGAACTCCATTCAACTTTAGACTAAACTATTATTGATGTAACACTCACATGAAATCCGACTAATTTGAATTCAATTCACTTTAAACGTCATAGATTAAAACATATATACTTAGAACAAGAAGGTATTCCCTCATGTAGTTAGTCAGACTTCATCCTAAACATAGTTATTCTGTCTATTTCTCTTGTATTTATTATTCCTCTGAAATCAATCTATCTACAGTTCATATACCTACATTTAATAATCATATAGTACTCCAAAGGTCTAAAGGAAGGATTTAATCACTACGGTAAGTTTCAGTAAATGAAATGACACGTGTTCATGCTGATAAATTGTTTTTCCTCGGTCAATCATGTCCATTTCCTTGAAACCCATATTAATTATCTTCATATCACCTAGCCATAAGGTGCATCTAGCGTTACTAAATATTTTTTCATGTGCATTCAACACTTTAAGATATTTGATGTTGACCAACAAGCGCTAGGGTGCAGTTGTAAGGCACCTGGCACTTTCCTAGGCGGACGCAAATTCAAACCTGGAGACAAGTTTGTTGGGAGGGGATTACCCACCCTTGGTGTAAAGCAACTCAGAGGGATGCGCCAAAAAGATGTCACTGCTCCGAATTAGTCGGTTGCCATGGGTTAACTAGTCCAGTTGAAATAATGACAGTAACTCAAGAAAAGGCATCGGATACTGGAGGAATCAACAGGGGACCATAGGTCCATGTTTGCCCATATATCACAAAAAAAAGATATTTTGTGTTATATCCAATACCTTTAACTGTGTTTGATGCATCGTAAAATACTTATGATGCTCGATGCACTACAAAATAGCTGAGGAGGTTAGATGCAGTTAGAAAAACATTTCATGGTGCAGGATGCATCTTTATTCAAATTAACTATATATTTTTTTAAAAAAAATCATGTTACATTTTTTCAAATCGATCAACTAATTTATTTTATTCTTTAATTTACCTAAACCAATTAAATAATACCAAAGTCAATAATATTCCATCGCCATGAAATTTTTAATAGGGTGTGATCCGTTGCCGAGAGGGAAGTAAAAAATACATACATAGGCCAAGATTTTCCAAAACCTTGTGCCGTAAGAAAGGGAAAAAAAAAAAAGAGTTAGGCGCCCTTGATTTCTGTGTTCATTGGATGCATGAAGACCAATTTTTTATATTGCTACTAGATGGTTTTGACCAATGTGCTATACGAACAAATCCTGAGATTACAACTAATGAATTATAAAATGAGCAATAATGTTATGTTCACGACTACAGCTCTGCAAATCTTTGAATTTTAGATAATCATCCAATTCAACCAAAAAATAAAATAAAATAAAAGCTGTCAAATGCAAACAAAAGAGTTTAAGTTATTGAAATGTTTAAAAAAAGGGAAGTCAACAAGACGATGGATAAGTCTTCCTGCTTTGTGAAATGCTCAAATTGCAAAAGTCAGTTGAAACACTCGTTGTGCATGATTCTACATTCAATATCCACGCGTATCTCAATCCTCCAACCTTTGAATTGAGTCACACGCACATTTTATTACCGTTGTTGTTGTTGTTGATATTAATGTTACTATTATAATACATGTGTTTGGGAATCTGTTAAGAGAAATGAGTTTACGGATTTCTAGATTTTTTTACGGATTTCAAGAAACTTTTTGTTTTGACTTACGTGCATCGTTAGGGAAAGATTCCAAACATGCACATTATTATGCTTGTTTGCTGGAGCGTTTAGAAAAGTCAACCACACATTTAACAGTATTTTTCGTAAAATGAGATAATCTCCCCCACATGTTTATTTTATCTTGTGTAAAAGTAGTTATTTACCACGTTTGAGTATGAGCACATTATTTTTATCACTGTTCAAAAGTCATGCTAGAAACTTCTATCTACTTAACCCACTATTTTATTTATTGACAATTTTGATACCTTTACCCAGTCCAACTTTCAACTTATTCTTTGCGTACATCAATGCTTGCAAAATACAATATATTTATTACGCATGTCACAAAGACGGATCTACCCTTCCGATTCCAATTTGAATTGGGGGGAAAAAGGAAACAAACATAGAAAAAGTCCAATTCAAGTCTTGCTCCCGTTTGATTTTCAACTCCCAACAGTAAAAAGGAACGCATATTTTCATCTCTATGTTCTCACCTTACATCACAATCCCCACACCGTTTCAAACACACCTCAGCCGTCCGATCAGGAAAAACCCCAATTTGATGTTCTCTCTCGTCCACCCGGTTATCCGGTCACCTCCATTCCCATATATCTCCCTCTTGCCCGCATTCGGACTTACTCTCTTCCAACCTAACCCCTGCAACATCCATGCCGGTTTGATTTTCGATACTTGGATTTCTCTCATTTGTCCTCTTTCTCCTCCTCTCGTGAAGCGCGGAAATGGCGGTGGAGCTCATGGGGTTTCCGAAAATGGACGAGCAGAAAGCAATTCAGGAGGCTGCGTCGGAGGGGTTAAAGGGCATGGAGAATCTAATCCGTGTTCTCTCCCACAAACCCAATCCCGTCGACTGCGCTGATCTCACCGATGTTACTGTCTCTAAGTTCAAGAAAGTCATTTCTCTTCTAAATCGCACTGGCCATGCCCGATTCAGAAGAGCACCGATTCCCTCCTCTTCCAGTTCGTCTTCCCCTTCCACTTCAAAGTTGCCGCCGCCGCCATCATCCGCCGCTCTCTCGTCGGCCAACATCTCCCAATCGCAAATTCCGAATCTAACACTGGCGCAGTTCACCTCTCCGGCACCGCCGATCGTAAATCCGGTAACCGTGCATCACGCTCCGATCAACAACAGCACTGCTCCATCCGGTTTTGTTCCGGCCCATTCACAGTCCTTGACTCTCGATTTCACAAAGCCCACTATATTGAGCTCCAACACGAAGTCCCTCGAGCTGGAGTTCTCGAAAGAAACCTTCAGCGTGTCTTCGAACTCATCTTTCATGTCGTCGGCCATCACCGGTGACGGCAGCGTATCGAACGGCAAACAAGGATCGTCTATCTTCCTTACACCGGCAGCGCCAACGGTCTCCGGCAACGGGAAGCCACCCCTATCGACGGTACCGACGAAGAAGAGATGCCACGACCACCGTGAGCACTCCGATGGCCTCTCCGGCTCCAGCAAGTGCCACTGCTCAAAAAGAAGGTACGCCACGAAATCAACCCCTTCCCCCTTAAAAACGGTAACCGAACCGACTCGGAAAATAGGCTTGGCAGTCAACGATTTCGGTGATGTTGCTGCTGAGGCACGACTAGCCACAGGCGCACCACGCGCGTGATAGCGACAAATTACAGTGCCTACTTTGTCCCCTAGCTGATTTAGAAAATAGTACCTGTGCCTGAACAAATCGAGAGATTCAAAGTCCCCAAACTTAATATCGCTTTTATCTCCATCTCTCTGTTTGTTTTCTACTGCTGACTTTGCAAATATTACTGCACCGGCCCACGTTATCGACACCGGCGCTTTACTGACAGCTCTGTTTTTCGATTTCCTTCAGGAAG
Organism: Vachellia pachyceras; assembly: GCA_025593235.1. Taxonomy (NCBI): domain Eukaryota; kingdom Viridiplantae; phylum Streptophyta; class Magnoliopsida; order Fabales; family Fabaceae; genus Vachellia; species Vachellia pachyceras. Next base: position 4,150 of record JANTPZ010014220.1, read on the forward strand.
AATCGGATGAAGAATGTGGTTAGAGTGCCGGCGATTAGTTCGAAGATCGCGGATATTCCGCCTGACGAGTACTCGTGGAGGAAGTACGGTCAGAAGCCGATCAAGGGATCGCCGTATCCAAGGTGAGCGTCAGCGAATCGCGTTCGTTGATTGAGCCTACAGAGGGGCGTGTGCGTTTTATTGTTTTGGTGTCTAACGTTTTATTGTTTTGTTGAAACAGGGGTTACTACAAGTGCAGTACGGTGAGAGGCTGTCCGGCGAGGAAACACGTAGAGCGGGCCCCGGATGATCCGGCGATGCTGATCGTGACCTACGAGGGGGAGCACCGTCACGCATTGCAGGCGCAGATGCAGGAGAACGGAGCCGGGGGTGTTGGGTTGGTATTCCAGTCAACGTGAGGAGGGTGGAATTGGCAAAAAAAAAAAAAGGAGCAAAGAGAAAGAAGCGGGAGGATGTTTTGTGTGATGGAGGGAGTTGACGGGGGTTGAATTGTAAATTTGTTCTTCGGATGGAAAGGACTGATATAATTATATATTACAACTACAATTTCCCACAAAAAGTCTCACGCAGAAGAAGATATTATTGTTTTTTAAATTAAAAAAATGGAAGAGAGAGAGAGAGAGAGCTTTGTGATTGATCGGGTGACGGGAAAGTGGGGATCCAAAGAGATGGTCAAAGGAGGAGTGGAGCGAGAGCCAATGGGATGAGTGGTAATTGGTTGCCATGGGATCCAACGGTTAGGATATGTGCCACCTGGCAGAGCCTTGTGTGAACACGTCTCTTCCCCATTCCCATTGCATTTCACTGCTGGGATTTGACCCACACCCACAAGCATAATATAATGTATTACTGCTCTAGATGATGTTTTACTTATTAATTTTTTTTATAAATGTATAATTTGACCCCTAATATAATATAGTATAGGTAATAGGAATACTGTTAGAAAATTGTTCAATTTTAGCGTAAGGATACTGATTTTTAATGTTTTTTTTCCATTGAGTTTTCTGTGAATGAGCAATGAACCAGTGCATCATTGCAACCAGTGCTTAACTAGTAATGTGATGTTTTTTTTTCTGGCAAAAAAAAGTAATGTGATGTTTTTTCTTAATATTTTATTCTTAATCAGATTTGACCCTTAACCAGGCAAGCAAGCGGTGAATCATTGCATTTGGATGCTTGATTGCCATTCCCATAACATCCTTCTCAGTCCAAACATCCATTTCTGCATTTAAAGGACTGGGGTTTGTATTTACCAGAGTACCCTTTGTCATCAAGTGTTCAGTTGAAGGGTTATTTTCATATGCAATTTAGATTAGATGGGTCCCTCGTGCAAAGCCATTCCGAACATAGCCAATGTTTTTGGCAGAAACAATAGAAATCGGTTGATGTAAATGATATATTTTTTAAAATACACTTATTTAACTTCGATGGCTGAAGGGGAAAAAAAGAACCAGCACCTTATTGGAAGAGAGTATTAATTAGCGTTGGGAAACGGATCGGCCCGTATCAGCCCGACCTTTGAATCGGCAGCCCGAGCCCGACGGCTAGCCCGCCACTTTTTTTTTCCTTTTTTTATTTTACTGAAATTTTTTTAAAAAATAATACAACAAATTTACATAAAATTTATCAAGCCCATTTGATTTTTTGAAAGAAAAATACAATACATTTCTAAAAATATAATCAACAATATTTATAACAACAATTTTCAAAGTAAATATGCATTTAAGATAAAATAATAAGGTTGAAAATAATATTTTAAACTATTGAAACATCATACACTTCCTATTAAAAACATAAAAAGTTTAATATTTTTTTAAAATTTTTTTAAAAGAAGCCCGTGGGTCAAACGAGCTCAGCCAGTTTGGCCTGTTTTGTTACGGGTTGCCAAAATGGCAGGCTGAGGCCATTTTCCCAGTTCTAGTATTAATAGAGGCTATTTAAGGGAGGAAATGGTAAATACGAAAGATGTGCCTTCTGTTTATGATTAAGACCAGCTTTAATTAGGTAATAAAATAAGCACCAAAAGAGTATTATACTGATATTATGATGCTTATGATTTAAAATATAAGCCCATGACATTTCAACGGTAAAATATCACTATATTATATTGCAGTTAAAAATTATGACAATAAGTTGAAAGTGAAAACTACGCCATATATATATATATATATTTTATAAAAGACAAAGTGATATTAGCATGAGGAAATAATTCTACAGACAATCACAGTAAAAGCATTACACGAGCTATTAAAAGACTCTGATGACACTACACTATATGAGACATTGCTGAAAGACAGTGAAAATGATATAATATCCAGGAATATTCATATTACACGAATTGGTTTGAAAGATACTTGAGTTGATAATCCAACTTAGAGATGCTCTTAAACAAAATAACCATAGATTCAACCCATGTGCAAGTGATTTTGCCCATCTGAGTGACTGTAATGGCATGTGATATAGACAAATAAAAACTTCACCATAACTGGCTGATCCATATTTGGACTTCCTTGAATCATGAGATTGAAAGAGGGTTGACAGTTCTAAGTCGTGGATTCCCTTACCAAGTCCTCAATGAAAGACAAGTAGGCTATTGAAACGAAGGAGAGGATTTCCTTGACCACTGTCAGGGGTTGATCAATCTTTTCTTGATGAAGAGTCGTGTTAAGTTTTAACCATATGAAGTTCAGCAATACAACAGTCCCTTTAAACATTTCTTCATAACCATCCAAATTGAGCTGAGCAATCATATCTTTTAGCCAAGACTGAGATGTGGAGAAGTTCCAAAGAGGAGATCTAGTTTACAAACATCCAAACCATATGGGATGCCCAAGAGAGCATGGGACAAAAATATGTTCAAGGGTTTCATCACAACGAGATCCAAACAAACACTGACCTTGCAGATTCAAATGATAATCCCTTAAACCCTGAGAGTTTGGTTCAGTGATAGGGGCTGATCCAAGCTTAACCAAGGTCAGGGGTTCGAACCCTACCTTGGGCATGCAGCAGCTTCTCAGGGCTAGCTGTCCCTCCCATCGAGGAGCCCGCACAAACCAGCGAGGGGATTAGTCACTGCTACCGGCGGTAGATACCCTGGGTAATACCCTTACCTAAAAAAAAAAATGATAATCCCTTAGAATGTTAATAGCAGGCAAAGCCTTATATAGAAGTTTCAAGATGAACAAGCATGTGTATGGTAATTTAATTGATCATAACACTTTCTAAAAAGGATTTATACTTCTAGAGATATTTAGCTCCCGAGTTACTAATTTATCCACTCTGTTTGAAAAAGAGATCGGGGTATAAATGATTTCCTGGGCTATGGAAGGGGGTATAGGGATTGGATTAATGCAGTATTTCAAAACTTATATATTTTAATGCAAAGGTCAACATCAGTAACCTTATTTTTTAAAAAAAATTCAAAGGTCAACATCAATTACAAAGATCAAAGCAAATCCTCTTGTAAAGTGTGAGGAACCTCTCGTCGGAAAAAAAAAATGGGAGGAACCTCCACCCCTGATGAGAGCTAGAGAGTTGTTCGGCCCAATGGGCCTGTGTATCTGTTACTCTCTTCTCACCCTTCTTGGTTTTTGTTTTTAAACAATGAGCACCTTCACTGTTTTATTAGTAGCTTCAACTATTGTAAAGCCTTATAGTTAAAGACTAGGGCGGACCTACATGTCATCCAGTGGGTTGAATCGCACCCCGTAACTTTTAAAAAATTAGGTACACATTAGTACTATGTGATTTATTTTAAACCCACTTATTTGTTAATTTTGAATTCACTACTTTTTTGCTCAAATTCTTCTATAACATATTAAAAATAAGTCACACTTATATTGAACTTATTATTAAAAAAATAGTTTGCACCCCTTGAATTGGGATCCTGAATCTGCCACTGGTTAAAGATTTAAAGACGAGTTTTTATGGATTTTAACTAATTAGTTGTGCTACAAAAGTTTGATCAACTTTTATTAAATCTTTTGTGGCTAATTATTTGATAAAAGTTCCTTTGAAGTTTTAGTATATCAAATCATTAACTTACGGTTCATCCAGGAAATCTCATATCATGATGACTATATAATAATTTTTCGTAGAACTTCTTGTTTTAAGATTAGCATGTTAACACAAGTGTATAATCAATGAATTAAATCATATTATGAAAAAAAACGATAGGTGGAATAAATATATTGTTGGGGAAGACTGAAGAGTGAAGGTGAACTGCTTTTGTTATTGTCCGTGGCATTGTCTGGTAAAACGTTCAACAGTGTCAAAAACATGTTCAACAATATTTTTCTGTAAAACAAGACAATTTTCTTCACATATCTGCCTCGACTTATATAAAAATACTTCTCTACCGCGTTATCAAACGGACCCAGTAACATACTATTTATTACAGCACCAGCAGACGAATGGCTTATAGATTTTTTGTGGCTACAGCCTACAGGGATTATTCTGGAAGCACCTTAAATGCGGGCCCAGGTCACAGAAGGATGGATTCGATTCTCCTGGTGGCACACTGTTATGAAAAATCATATATAATACTACTTCACAAAAAGGTTATTTTACATTTTGATTCCAATTATTATTCCATTCTACATTCCCTCTCACTCTTTTTCCCTTCACTTTAAATAATTTTCTCATCTTTTTTTTTGGAGTAAGAGGGAGGACACTTGAAAAAAAGGGAAAAAATTGGAAACTATTGGTTTGAATAATTTTATATTAGAACGAAGCTGGAAATATTTGTTAAATCTGCATTGTTCGTATCGAGGGTCAGTCTTTCTTTTTGGCCAAATACGCTTCCTTTGTTTATTGAGAATAAGACCCGAAGCATGAAACGTAGGGCAATTGTTTTTTAGTTTGTACCGAAAGCATCCGATCACATGTTAACACTATCAATCTGCTTTTCTTGCAGCTTTTACATGAAAACATTGAATCTATTTAGAAACACGGTAGAGAAGTGATTTTATGTGAATCTAGATAAATATGTGAAGGAGATTATCTCGTTTTGTGTAAAAATACTGTTAAACGTGCATTTAAACTTCCTACAAACTTCGTCAAACAGGCCCATTATAAACTTGAACATTACCTTGATCATTTGCTTTTATTTAAGACATTTCTCTTCTGGTCAGCACGCTCTCAGATACATACCATCATTTCTCTCAACTAGACATTAAAATTTATTATTGATATTTTTTTTGGCCAACAAAATTTATTATTGATATTACACAAGTACATTCATACAAATCGAATGAAAGCTCCTCTCGTGTATTTACTTAGCAGATAATAAGTAGAGGGTAATCTGTCATATATATATATATATAAATTTCGTTGAGAGAGATACTTAAATTTAATATTAGATAGTGTTATTATAATAAGTGGATCATGCTTTAGGGTTTGTTTGGAATCTATTTTGAAAATAGCTTTTACAGATTTCGAGATAAAACCTAGGTTTTGGAGAATAAATTTTGGAAAATAATTTTTACATATTATGAGTCAAAACTTAGATTTGAAAAATGATTTATGTTTGAGAAGTTATTGATTTTTATGGATTATGAGGCAAAAAAGTGGGTAGGAAAGAGGAAAGAAAAAGAATGAAATGTAGAGAAGAGGAAAGAGAAGAAAGAAAAAGTAGAAAAGATGAAGGAGAATGAATGAAAAAAGTAGAAAAGAGGAAAGAAAGAAAAAGAAAAAATTAGAAAAAAGAAAATATAGATTTCAAACTTAAATTTTGTAACTAAAATAGCTTTTCATGTAAAATTTTATAATTAATCAAAACTTAAATTTTAAGATTAAACCTAAATTTTGAAATTAAAAACCAACCTCGACGAAGTTCTCTCATTTTTGCAAAAACGAGGGAGGGGTTACAGGAAAGTGAACACGGTGAGGCAAGTCCTTTTGCCTCGCTGTCAAGCACTTGCATGCTTCCCCCGAAAATAGAATCAAAGCATATAGCATGTGAAAGTCCTCCCCTCTCTCTTCTCCCGGCTACACACTTCTTAGGGTTTCTCACTCCTCCACTCCCTCTCTGATTGCAAATCAGATTCAGAATCCAGGCTCTTTCGTCTTTTCTTCCTCATACCAAAGTCATTCCCCTCATTCAATACTCGCCGGTTCGACTCTGATATTCTTCCTTTTCATGTGAGTTTCCCTCGTTCTTCTCTCCCACTATTTCTGCCGGGCGCCTCTGCTTCGTCTGTTCGTTTTCCATTTGTTTATTTAATCCTGGATTGTTGTGGGTCCATTGCGAATTTTGTTTCCCCCCTACTGTTTGCTTTTAGTATTTGATTTGGTGCGAGCTTGGTGAATTCGGTGATGCAAAACTCTTATCGCACCAATCCCGATTGGTGTCAACTCCATTTTCGATGATTCACATGTGGCTTGATGGAACTTACTCATAGATCAATACGAGGGAAGAAGAAAATTATTCTTATTGGTTAACGATTCTTATGCTCCCACTCATCTGAGCTGAGATTACAACTCTAAAAACATTGATATCTGGATTGGGCTGGGGTAGGAGTTTTTGAATCTGAATGGCTGATTCTGTGCAAGCTAGCAGCGATAGTAAAATCCAGAATTTGATTTCTGCTAAGAAGTCATTGAAGCTTAGCCTAGAGAAGTCGAAGTCCCTAGGGTTAGCTTTAGAGAAGGCTGGGCCTAGATTGGAGGAGATTAGCCAAAGGCTACCTTCCCTTGAATCCGCAGTTCGCCCCATTCGAGCTGATAAGGACGCCCTTGTGGCTGTTGGTGGACATATTAATCGAGCGGTTGGCCCTGCTGCTGCTGTGCTCAAGGTTTTTGATGCAGTTCATGGCCTTGAAAAGTCACTCTTATCTGATCCGCGTAATGATCTACCGGGTTATTTGTCAGTGTTGAAGCGCCTCGAAGAGGCACTGAGGTTCTTAGCAGATAACTGTGGATTGGCGATTCAATGGTTGGAGGATATAGTGGAGTACTTGGAAGATAATACTGTTGCTGATGAAAGGTATCTGTCGAATTTGAAGAAATCTCTTCAAAATCTTCGTGAATTGCAAAATGACGAGGGAAAGGCTCGACTGGATGGTGGGCTTTTAGAAGCAGCATTGCAAAAACT
>JANTPZ010014221.1:0-16337 GCA_025593235.1 Vachellia pachyceras
TTAGATGAATGGTAACTCAATGTATGATAATAAAACATCTATTTGAAACATTTTAACATCCAAAATACATTCAAAACCACATCATCCTCCAATTAAAGGAATGCACAAATATTGATTAACAATATGCATTGTAAAATCATTATGCATGGTAAATATGTATTGTGAAAACTTTTTGCATTGTAAAAACATTTTGTTCTTATTTGACATCATCAAAACTAATCATATCTAACAGGAACTAAACTAGTGATCTCTCTCACATTGTTCTGAGGCCATGTCATCTTCAAAGCCATGTTCATTAGCTTCCGAAAAAGGCACTTCATCGTCTGAATCAAAGAGTGTCCAAAGCTTCTGAAATCGCCTTTGTTAACTCTTCAGATGGCAGCACAAGAGCATCCAACGTCTTCAGCTTGGTAGCCTTGAATTTGGTTTTGGGCTTAAGATGAAGGGTTTTGTTGGCTTTGGGTTTATCAGGTGGCTTTGGGGGAGTGGACGTTCGGTCATCAATGGGTAAGGCAATGGGCCTTTGAGAGCACGGCCCATCAACTACCTTAGGCCTTTCACCAATATCAGCAGGGGACGACAAAACGACGGCAGTGTGAGAAGGGCCTAGGGACGTTGGTTGGGTAGCCTCCTTGTAAGCTAGAGAGGAGAAAATCGGGGAAGTGGCGGCAGCAGGCCTTTCAGCTTGGGGTTACGTACAGATGAGACATGTGGAGTAGCGTTTGCTTGCTTTGACTTCATCTTAGGATCTCTCTTAGGTCCTTGCGTAGAAGTCTCCCGAGTCAGAACAGTATGGTGCCCCTGGTCAATCTCTGCACAGAGATTACCTTTCCCATGATTCCCTTCGCTGCCCAACGAAGCTAGAGGGATAAACCTTCTACCCATTCTTACATCAGGTTGCAAGCGGTCATGTCCATCTCTCTTCATGGTCCTCGATAGGCGACTGTTACAAGGTCTAGCCTTCATCCATTCCCCAAAGATGTGCTCCTCACGCGCCGAAGCCTCACAGCCTTCACTCACCGGAGCCTCTGTGTCCATTCTCACTAATGTCGGAGTTTCAGAACATTGAGGTTTCTAGGCTTTGTGAGAGCATGTTTCCTCAAGGTGTCCATACCTCCCGCAAGCATAACAGATAGTGGGGAGACCTTCATATTCCACCAACTGGGTTAAACCATCGAGTCTGATCTTGGATACTAAAGGCTTTGTTAGATCAAGTTTAACTGCTAGCCTTGCAAATCTAGCCTTAGCAAATCCTTCCGTATTGTAATCAATTCTTAGGACTTCACCAATAACTTCCCCAATAGCTCTAAGGATACTCTTATGGTAATAATGGTAAGGAAGTCCAGGTAAACGGACCCAGCCATATACTTGCTTTATCTCCAAATTAGAAGGAGATAAGTTTGGTTCCCAAGGATGGACCGTTAAGTAATGCCCCAGCACCATCCATGGTCCCCCTAGCATAGCATTCTAGAAATCGACATCATTTTCCAACTTCACCATGTAGCACCCTCCATCCACTTCAGTTAACTTGAACCCTGTAGTTGGCTTCCACAGGGAAGAAATCTTGGCATGAAGGATATCCTGCCTGATGAAATGTCCAAGGAGTTTAACTATTACCGCATGTTTCATACAATGGGCCATCAGGTCCTGGATCCTCCTAGAGAACGTGATGGATGGAATAAGATCCCCTAAACTAACCTCAACATCTCCATCTTCAATAATGAGGTCAGTATTCATCCCAGTAGAACTACTAATACCTGGGGAAACTTGCCCCAGCAGCTTGTCCCTAAAGGAGACAACTGGGGTAGGTACAGGTTCTTGGTTTTCAAGTGGCTCAGGAATCTCCCTTGGCTCATCAGACCTCAGAGAATGCTCAACAAGTTGCTCTCTTATATGAGCATTCCCCATAATCTTAAGGTCCTCCATGTTAGCGTCATCTTCATCATTCTTCCCTCTTATCTTGACCTTTTTGGTCGATCGGTTTTCTTCAGCGCATGACGTACGTGGTTCCTTTATCGCAAGCTCAACATCTAGTTCGACCTCCATTTGAACTCTATATTTCAGACTCTCTTTTGTATATGTTGCTCAGTTCACTTTAATGCGTCGTTTTGCCGCTGTGACTTGTGACTTATTGAATGGAAGGTTTTAGATCAATATGTTGTTCTTTTTTCTTGAAGATTTCATCATGTAGTTGAACAATACATTCAACGAATTCAATTCATACGTTAGAGGAATTGCACGTACGTGTCGATGATGAAGTAAATAATGCTCAAAGTCAAACTTATGTCTTTTGTGAAAGAAGTTGCTTCGTTGAATAGAGAAGGGTTCTTATGATCCTCTTGCTCGTAAAACGGTAAGTTTACCATTATATTGCATTTTGTTTTTAGAACTGATTAATGTAAGCCAGAGTTTAGCTTTTTTCCCAGTCAAACCAAACATTCCGTTAATTATATAATCGCTTCTTGAGTTTGGGATAAAACCACAAACATGACATCTGTATTTATATTTATTCAGCAAAACTTGAAGTAATTCGTTCTTTAATTTGTTTTTATATTACTAATGTGGTTTATGCATAAGTTTTCAAGATAAAAAGAGAAGTCACCGTAATTTTAGAGTTAAGATGTATTTAATATCATAAAGTATCTTATTGTATATCTAACATCATAAAATATTTTTGAATATACATGCACACTAAAGTATGTTTTATAGCATTGGTGCTAGACGTCAATAAAATATTTTAAAGTGAGTAATACTTTAGGTTATTGGATGTATCTGAAAATATAATTCAAAAGAATGTTATATGCATCGTAACAAACTCAAGTATATTGGATGTATTTAGAAAAATACTTCAATGTGTTGAGTGCATCTTAACCCATATTTTTAAAAGAACTTATCATATATATATATGTATATGTACTGACATGATTTTGTTAATATTTTTGATATTGAATTTCAGGGAGTCATTGGTTGACAATATGGTCAAGCTAAGCTTGGATTTTCAAGGCCAGTCATATTTTTGGATGGTTGTTGTTATTATAAAGTGAAGGTGGTAGCTAGTCCTGGAGATGATGAGACTTTGCTTCTTGAATATATTATCAAGAATGCTCCACGATGCTTCAAGTTCATCTTCTTCTATCAATACTAATAATTAATGTAGCTCATCTTATAATTTTAGTTGGAAGCTGATATATTGCTTAAAAACAGATATAAGATTTGATTTGATGTAGTCTTCTTATGGATGTGTACTTTTTTTTTTCCTTGTGTAGCAGATCGGTTTTCCTGCACGAGGCAGATGATTTGAAAAATTGAATGCCCTTTAAATAGCTAAAAAATCTTATTTGTCTACCTTACAGATAGGATTAGAAAAGTTTGTAATTAATGTTGTCAAATATTGTCTGATTGTATAATTTTTAAGAAAATATATATGTTGAACTGAACTCTTCAAAAATTTACTCGAGGAAAAATATATTATTGCATTTATGTGAATTTATGATTTAAAAGATGAATACGGGTAGGTGGGAAAAAAAGCATGAATATGAAATATTAAATGGGAATTACAATTTGACCAAAAAAAAGGGAATTACAAGATAGATAGATGTATCCTCCAACTGAAAACACCCATATTCAAAACACATATACTAAATGTGGGTGTCTTTCTCCCATTGAGAATCCCAAACTTTGATTTGAAATATTTTGAGCTGAATGATTTTCTTGTTTATTCTATAATTATTTTTTGCTGGTTCGGTTTATTGTGCTTTGAGTGAGGGAAAGGAATTTCCAATTTTAGGTTTTCGACCAATGAGGTGCCATCTAACAGAGATTATATGTGATAGGCTTTTATATGTGTAGAGAGAGAGAGGACCAATGAGGTTAGTGGTGGACCTAGGATCTTAATTCAGGGGTGCAAATTATTTTGTGAGAAAATAAATGTGACTTATTTTTAATATATTTAAGAAGAATTTGAGCAAAAAGTTATTGGGTTTAAAATTACCAAATGAGTGGGTGCAAAAAAATCACATAATACTAATATATACCTAATTTTCTGGAAGTCAGAGGGTGCGGCTGCACCCCTCAACTCAATGAAGGTCCGCCACTGAATGAGGCAAGCTTTTCTTACCCCACATTTGGATAGAAAGAAAATAAGAGAGAGGAGAGAATATCATTAAGAGGGAAAACTTCTAGAACTAGTAAATTTCTTATTATTTTTAATAAGTTTTCTCTCATTTATTTTCCCCATTTTTCTCTCCATCCAAACATGATTAAGGTTAAGTGGAGGCCTAGGCGATCAATTTAGATGACATGCAGATATTAGGGTTATGCGAAAATTCAGTGATACTTTCTAACTCAATACGACCTAGTATTGCATGGATGACACATTTTTTAACCTGCAATCAAACAAAACACAATTCCCTCTCTAAAAACCTCTAATAAGACTAAAAATAAAGGTTACCCCTCGTCCTTGTGTTCAGTTGGTAAAAACACTCTCACAAATAAAATGGATTCAATCCAAGAGAGTACTATTTAGTTGTGATTCCAATCAAAGCGCTAGGAGAGTCGAGGAGGTATATCTCCACAACTTAGTAAAGTTTAATAAACCTACCTATTGAGATCAGATGAAAAGGGCTTGTTTGTCATGCTCAGATGCTCATAGAGACATGCTCTAGTAAATCATAAGTTAAATGTTTTGCTCTTAAATTGTGGATGAGTCCGACTTCGTTCCTAAAATTTCTCTAAAAAAAAAGGCTATAAGAGTTTAGGCTATCTTGGGGAAAATTTTCAATTTGGTTTCCAATGCTTCTGAAATCTTTCTCTTAACTTTTTCCCTACACATTTTAAAACAATGGAAGCACCAAATTTGACAAATTCCATTCCAAACACATTCAAATTCACTAGACTGAAAATAGGGACAAAATGGAAGATATGATGGTTTTTTTTTCTTTTCCATCCAATACTTGATTTGATGTCATTAACCTCCTCTAGCTAATAATACTTATTTATGCATCAAACCATCGTCCTCACATTGTTTTTTTTTTTGGAAAATTGTATATAATCTCCCCTAGTGTTTGACCTCTTCCAAAATTCCAAATAAATACATAAAATCAATGAGTCATATTTATAATTCTTGGACGTAGGATATAATATATAATTTTTAATAATTTTTGGACGCAGGAAAATTAAATTGTCAGCAAAATACCCTGTCTCCATGTTTCTATATATGCTCTAATGATTTTCCTAAAAGAAGATCATGATATAGAGTGTGTGTGTGTGTGTGTGTGTGTAGAGAGAGAGAGGGGGAGGGAGCTAGGGAGATATTAATTGATATTTTTGAATGCGGTCACTTTTTAAAATATTGAAACTAAATACACACACACACACATATATATATATATCTATTTCAAGGAATATATATTTTCTCGTTTCAGATAGGTGGATATCTGTTCAATATTTTCATCTAAATTTTGTGACTTTAAACTTTTTTGGATTCGGGATCGAAGTAATATGTATATCTATTTTGAGGAAAAAGAATAATTGGCCAAGTCTGATTAATTAATTTTGGACATCAAAATAAGCAATTTATTTTTAAGTTAGTAAAATGGAAATTTGTTAATAAAATTTTTTAAGATAATGTGTTTATATTTTTATTATATTCGAAATAATTTTCAAATATTTTATTTCAAATCATCTGAATGTTTTGGCCATCAGAAATAATTTGAATTCGAAAAATCAATCTCAAACTCGGTCGTCAGTTGGCGTTAAAACTTACCCACAGAAGTCATAGAAGAGGGAAATTATTTAAAACTAACCCACACAAGTCTTTATTATTATATGAATAAATTTTACATTTAGAAAAAATCTAAAATCGTTTTATTAAGAAAATAAATCACACACCTAAACAATTTAAATAATTTGAAATAACTGGGAAACTACCTTACAATTATTTAAATAAAATATAAAATAATTGTTTATTAAAAATTAAATTATTATCATCTTAAGTAAGCAAAAAATTGTTAAAATTAATTACAGATAAAATATTGTAACAAATATCATGTGCATATTGTAGTTACATATATTGAAAACTCTCCTAATATATGCTATCTGTAGGACCCTTTGTGAAAAAAATTATAAACTTGTGAGATAAAGTAAATTAAAGTTTTATATTTATAATTAAAATATGGGTAACTGAAATATGCACATGACATTGGATGGATATAATATAAGTCTGATTTCTTCTATTTTTTTCTTTTTATTTCTGAATGGAAAGATTTTGAATTTGATAAGTTCAAATCAAAGAAGAATTTCTGAGGTCTACTTTTTCTTATTTGATTCATCATTTTATTCGTAATTAATTTGATTTTTTATTTATTCTATATATTCTATATTCTAACATTCTATATATTCATATTCTAGAATATTCTATATTCTATTTTATTCTAATATTCGTATTTGATTTTATTATTATTTTCATTTAAAATTTTTGTGATTTATTTTTTTATTATTTATTAATTAATAAATTCTATTAATCACTTTTATTACTTTTTCTCTAATATCTAGTTTCTATAATTATAACCGGAGGTGGTACTTTTTTTTCCATGGGATAACCTAAAACTACCTCCCCATGATATTTAAATTAAAGTGTCATGGTCATATATCTCACCGTCACTAAAGTTTGTATTGAGAAGATTGGTTATGTGTAAGTTTAAAAGAACAGCTAAAATGGGAAGCCATTTAATGGAAGCTACATTTATTTGTTGGGTTGTGTAAATTATCGAGTGAGACGCTTTGTGGACCATAACATGCACCCCACTCGGCCACTCCACACAACAAAGGGCTTGTTTGGATAACCCGTTGAGAGAAAGGACACAGATTCCAAGGTAAATATGTGAGAGGAATTTTATCTCGGTAAGAGTAAGAATAGATTTTGGTTGCCCAAATTGGCTAACCAAACATGCCTAAAGCATTATTTTACAGTTCAATGAGGTTGTGAATATGGATTTTGGATGGATATATAGCTAGACAAGCCCTACATATATACACAAGCAAACCCACTAGCTCTAACATTAGAAAAATCAAATTGAAGATTTTTCTCTACAGTAATGTTACATTTGGTCTAATGACAATGGGTCGTTGCCTCACAATAGGATGAACTAAGGTTTATATTCCCGTCAAAAGATATACTCGTATTTAATGTTAAAACATAAATGCCTAAAAAAGATCTCTCCAGTTTATATTAGAAACACAAGAATATATATGACTATGCAGTTAAAGTTTTCATTTTATAACATTACTCCTTTTTGTCTTTTTTATTTCTTTTGAAAAAAATACGCACACAAAAAATAATTGACACAGCTAATAAAAGGGTCTGACTGTCTCACCAAGAAAAGGGTTTGCCTGGATGAGTTAAGAGTACGTTTGGCTTTTTAGATTACCTTTTGCGGGAATAGTTTCCGGAGAAAATGTGATAAAAATGATTTTAGAGAATAATTTTTGAAAAAGTTAAAAAAATAGTTTCAGGAAAATCATGATTTTCAATCCCTAAATTATGACTTTAATACTTAAAAGTTATTTTGGATAATTTAGAAATGTTTGTGCAACTCATTCAAAACTATTCTTTTAAGGGTTAAAAACTATTCTAAATTTTGATAAAGTGTTAGTTTGCTATACTTTTAAAACCATGATTTAAACCAAAATCATGGTTTTAAAAGTGTTCAACGGCCAAACACACACTCGATTTAGTGGGTTGACCGCCATTTTGAATTTGTGTAGCCAAGAAAAATATTTTTGAGTAAAACTAAATCAACTCAATTTATTTATTTCAAGGGTTCATAATAATTGAACCTCTTAATAGATGACTCGCTTAACTTGTAATTATAAAATTAATTAGAGTTAAGAAATCTCAACATTTTATGCGTCAAAATTTACGTTTTATTTCTTTAGCCACTTAACTCAAGTGGTAAGAGTGGGGTAGGGTGCATGTGGGTAGAGATCAAGGGTCTTTTCTCAATATAACCAAACAAAAAGATTGTCTTTCTTGATGATGATTTATATAGAGGATATATAAATATAAAAAAATTCCCAAAAACTTTAAACCAGTAGTACATGACCCCTTATTCATAGCAAATTAAAATTAAAATTTGGTAAAAATTCCCAAAAATTTAATTTGATACAAAAAGATTGTCTTTCTTGATGACAATTTATATAGAATTTAAATTTGGCATTGATAGCAAATTAAATTTTAAAATGTTGAGGGGTTATATGCAAATGTCCCAAACATCAAAAGGGTTTTGTAGCATAATTTTTTTTTTAATTCACATCATGTATCATATCATATCATTCTCATTAATATGGTGTAAAAGCTTTCAACTATTGGAAAAGGGTTCGATGTTAAAAAATCAAATCATGAAGCAAGTTAAATTTAAACTTCAAAATCGCAAGGGCCTATATGCAACTAAACTAAAGTTTAGAAGAATTTTGTAGATTTTAACCTTAATTAGGGATACCACATTGTATTTTTGATAATTAAAGTTATATTATGAAATAATATTAAAGTTTCTATTTTTTTTTTTTGCAATATAATGGCAAGCCATAGCTTGAAGGATGACCCATGTAAACAACCTAGCTAAAAGATTCCAAGTTACCTAAGATATGCAGCCTCATTCCCCGTCATAGAGACGGAAAAACGGACCAGCTCGTGGGTTGTGGGTTGGCTGGTTGGAACAACCCCTCAGGTGGCGGGCTAGGACTCCATAGCCCGAGCCCGCTACGACGGGTTGATGGGCTGGCCCGCCAACCTGTCAGCTTTTTTTATTTTAATTTTTTTATAAAAATAATTTTTTTCTATTTTTTACCCAATTTTTTCCTATAAGATTGCATATTTTCATGATCCTCTTTCCAATCTCATCAATAAATGTTCAATAATTTCCTAAAAATAGAGTTTAATATTATCTTTTTCTTTGTAAAAAAATATTGGGATAAAAAAATGTAAGAAAATATATATAATATGTATTTTTTTAAAAAAATTAAAACGGCGGGTTGAGCGGGGCGGGCTGAAATTAACCCGCCATGGCGCCGTTGTTTGGCGGGTTGGCCCATGGGCCCAAACCGTTTTCCCAACCCTACCCCCGTCATATGCTGACATTCCAGAGAATGCTAAAGTTCCCCCTTGCCCTTATTGGACCATATAATCTGTACAAGGAATCAACTATATATTAGTATGGAAAAGCTAAACATCCCAATTATTAAACAACATATCTCTAGTATCCACAATTATATCCCTTGGAGATATGAGAGGAATTTTGTCTCAGTAAGCGCAGGAATCTACTTCAATATTTGTACAATCTACCACTTCAATCAATCATCAATGTTATCCTTTGGAGATGTGCAAGATTCAGAAATCCAGCTGCCCATGCACGTTGCCAATACAATGGACAACCAATGATGCGACAAGAAGATAAGAGTTAAATAAATGAATGAAAATGACCCACATATATTCATGTTCGAAAATTTAGTCTTTCATCCCACATCCTACGGTTTTGATTCAATTGTATTTTATATTTTGATTCGGTGCAACTTAATTTTTATAATTTTACCTAAATTGTAATTCACTTTTTAAATTTTGATTTAATCTACTACAACCCAATTTTTATAATTTTAATTATTTCATAATTTAGTTATTATGTATGAAAATAAAATAAAATATATAGGTCTTAAGGAATAAACTTAATTACCAAAAATACCACATCTCAATTTTAAGTGAAGTGTATAAACATGTTATCATTTTTTGTATTTAAACTTGTCATTACATCTTTAATTTCTAAGTTGTTATAATATTTTAGATAATTAAATATTTTCTTTAAGGCGTCCAAGTAATTCCCCTGTATAGTACACGTAAGATGCTAAATTATAAAATAGTCAAAATTATATGGATTGAAGTGTAATAAATTAAATTTAAATATTTCTTTATCAAAGTCAAAGTTTAAGAATTAAGTTATAACTTACCACTAAAGCAAAACTAAATAAGGTGCCGTTTGGCAAATTGCCATAAACACTTATAACCACATTCAACAGTGTTTTTCCGCAAAACGAAACAATCTCCTCCATATATTTGCCTCGACTTGTGTGAAAGTACCCATAAGTACTTCTCCACTGCGTTGCCAAATGGACCCAATATAGGAGAGAAATTTTATCTTAACTTACATATAAGTTGTTATAATATTTTAACAATTAACGTTAGTTATGGAATGGTAACATGTAAAATTGCTCTATTTTGAAACTACCATGGTAAAAATACTCTTAAACTTCTAATTTCTCAAAATATCTCTAGAGGCAAATGCGAATTTACATCTTTAACCCTCAATGGAGAGGTGCATTGAAGAGTCCCACCCACCAACCGCTCCTTTCCTCATCCCATGTGGCTATGTTGTAGGATTCCGTGCTTTGCACTGTACGGAGACCGACCTGAGGTGCGGCTCACAACTTCTAGGGACCCCCCAACTTGCCTTGCCCCTTTCTTTATAATTCTATCACATGGAATTTGTCCTTTGCCTCAATATTAATCCTTCGAATTTGTTCTCCCTCTCCACCAAGCATTGCATTTTTAGTGTAACAGCTACAAGCAAACTCACTAATATTCTATTAATCCATTTGATAAGTAATTGATCCATAGACTACGTGATCGTAAATTCAAATATTTCTGTCGATTTAAAGATTTTGTTAGTGGTTAATTGTTAAATACATCTGAAAGCATTCTCAAAGTCTGAAGTTATACATTAGATAGTTGGTAAGTAATTGGGTCACAACCTATAAAGTTGTGTATTTAAATCCACTGTTAATATGAGAAACTTATTAACTGGTTATCAGTAAGTACCTCTATAAGTGTTTTTAGAGACTTACCCTAAATCTGACGAGCCTTTAAAATCCAATTCACTTGAACTATATTATAACAAAATAAAATTTACTTATATTTAAAATAGGAGCAATATTGAAAATGAATGTACTCCTATGATCCTTATGTCATGTCTAATTAATTAATTTAATTAGATTAAACAGTTAATTGAGTTAGTTAAAATAACATTTTTTAAACACACTAATTATATTCCTTAGTTTCCTCATCCTCTCTCTTACCTTGTTAATTTAAAGAAATGACATGATGCTTTTGTCTACGTGAATTCATTCAATATAAATTATCAATTCAATTTCACCAAAAAAAAAATTATAAATTCAATTCATATTAATGTGAGTTAAAAATTTTAACAATTAAACTTAAGAAATTAAAAGAAGGGTTATTATTATTAATGTAAATAATTTTTAAATTGAATATTTTAAATTTTATTTTCGTAAAAAGTAATAACAAATATAAAAAATCAGTATTTATTAAAATTATCTCATACATAAATTCAAGAAATACCATTAGCGACAACTTTGTATCCAGTATCTCTTTTATATGTTTTTTTTAAAAAAATAAATTTCAAAATTTATATTTCTTTTCAATTTACTTCTTTATGAACTTGTGAATTGGCAACTGTGATTTTTTCTGTATTATATTGAACACTTTTCCAGTAACAACCAAACAGCTGCAATCCTTTATGACACAAATAATTAGGAGCTAACATGAGAAACTGACCATTTTAGTAATTCCAAGGAAAGTGAGGGACTTTCTCAGGTTCATGCCATTGCTGGCACCATAACAATCTCACATTCTCATTTCCCCTTGTCAGAAAGATCAGCTTCTTCTCCTTCTCCTTCTCCTTCTGAATCTACCCATTCGGATACAAATCTCAAGAAAAAAACATGGGACACAGAAGATCAAGCTGTTCCTTCTCTTGTCTTCTTTTTCTTGCTGCTGTTGCTCTCTGTTTCTCAGGATCTGCTAAAGCATACAAGAATTACACAGTGGGTGACTCTCTGGGTTGGTTTGACAAACTTGAGAAGCCCTCTGTGAATTACCAGAAATGGGTATCTGGTAAACAATTCAGCTTAGGAGATTTCCTCAGTAAGTAACTCCCACACTTCCCATATCTCTGTTGCCTAACTCTCTCGTGTTCTTCTCTCACTGATTGTTCTTGATTGAAGCTTAGTATCTCAGATTGACTGCTCACTTATGTTACTACTACTAATTAAGTTCCACGATATCTCTTTTCTTGCTGTTTAATGTTGTCTGACATCAATGTCCTTTTTTTACTGATTTGTGTGCTTGTGGAACAATTATTTAAACCTAGTATTTTAGACTGACTCTGCTCATATATGGTTGCTGCTAAGTTCTATGATTCCTCTGTTCTTGCTGTTGAGTGTGGTCTGGATCTGATGTGAGTCTTTGTCTTTTTGGATGTGTGTTTATATATATAGGCGTGTGTGTGTGTAGAACAAAGATTTGAGCTTAGTGCTAGTATATTGATTGACTCAGCTCGTATATGTTACTATTAAGTTCCGTGATTTCTTTGTTCTTTGTTTTGGGTGGCCTAAGAGGTTCTTTTCTCAACTGATTGTGTCTGAGTCTGTTTACATATAACTGTTAATCACTAATTCGAAGCAAATTTGATTGCTGGTGTTTCCAGAAGATGCTTCTCTTTCTGTCTGTTCTGTTTTACACACTCTCTCTCTCTCTCTCTCTCTCTGATGTTATGAATGTTACAATTGAAGTGGTTTGATCTGATCCATCTTCAAGTGAAACAGGGCTATCTCTGTTTAAATATAGAAAACTGACAGGAACTTCTTGATCAGTATGCTTCTTCTAGCTTTAACAATCATCAGCTGCATAATCTAATTGAAAGTGAAGCTTTTAGAAAATTTATGTGCAGAACAAGTTCATAAGCAAAACCTTAAATACTCAGTTTTTATTTTTACAACAATAAGTTGAGAAGAATCCAGCAAAAAAAAGGCAAACTGGTTTGATAATTTTTGTGTCTTCGATGGAACACAAGGCAAAAACAACCCTCAGATTCTGATGCCCAAAGTGATCACTGTTGCAACATTTTTTATTAATTTACATTATTCTTTTCTTTAGGTGATCATATGAAAACATTCTCTTTACGTTATTCTTTTCTTCTATTAAAAGATTATATAGGAATACTACTCCTATTGTTATAGTTATATTAACCTTTATTTTGTTTGAATTTAATCTTTATACTTTTGTCCCACATTCATCCGTAATTTGTGTAAAAATCCTTAATTTAATTTATAAAATATTTGTATTTAATTTTATTTTTCTAATTTAATACCATTTTAAAAATAAATTTTCATAAAGCTTATAAATTAAAATTAGAAAAATCGGGAAATAGTCCCAAATTAAAAAAAAATTATTAGTTTAAAAGGACCTGAATTCAGATACACTTATATACGAGATATTGCAAAACATCAAGACTTTTTGTATATAAAAGCATATTAAATCCTTTGTAATAAAAAGTTTTTTATAAAAAAATATTTTCACCAATTTTTCTTTAAAATTGTAGGATAAAATAATAAGGAATCAATTGATTATTCGCCCCACAAGATTTATTATTCAAGTTAGTCTTATTATTATATTGTTTATGTAATTTATTTTGTTTCGTTTATTAATATTATTTTAACATCTGGACATTTTTATCAATAAAAATTATCGAATAAAATTAATTAAGTTATTCAAAAATATTAGGAGATTTGGATTAATTTTTCAATTTTCATAAACATCACTGGATGTACTTTTAATACTTGAAATTGATTACTCATTATTCCTCATGGATTATTAAAAATAATCTTATTTTATTGTTGATTTTGTTGCATGCAGTTTTCAACACAGACAACAACCACTCCATTATCCAAACATACAACTTCACCACATACAAACAATGCGACTACGACGACGCACAAGACAGCGACACCGTCCAGTGGTCAGCCTCCGACCCGTCCGCGACTGAGCCGCACCTGGTGACGGTGGCGGTGCCGCTAGTGAAGGAAGGGATGACGTACTTCTTCTCGAGCGACTACGACGGCGAGCAGTGTGAAAACGGACAACAGTTCAAGATCAATGTGAGTTATGGACAAGGCTTGCCTAAGAATCTCAAAGAATATGCTCCTCCTTCTCAACAACAAAATTCTTCTTCTCCTTCGCCTGCTAGCCCTATTTCTGGAGACGAAGATGCAGCACCAGATACTATTGTTCCTTCTAACTTCAACAATCCACGTCAGGTAGATGAAGGTGGTGAAGATGATGATGCAGATGAGAAATCTGAGAAATCATCAGCTACCAGGAAAATTTATAACTTTCTCGGAAATTATTTTTCTCTTGTTTTGCTGGCAAGTGTTTGCTTGTTTGATTTGATCAGTTGAGAGATGAGAGGAATGTCTATATTTTTACGGGAGAATTACCCAGAGGTTCCAAGGGAATATGTTACAAAATGGTTCAATGAGATTATAAATGATAGTTGCTTCACTTGTAAATTGTGCTTTTCGACTTGTCATTAACAACTTTTTAAAACCATTTTGTAACGCATTCCATTACTTGGGACATCTGGGTAATTCTCCATAGTTTTATACCTTATTTTCTTTATTACTCTCGATCCGGGTTTAAATGTAAGACCCTCCTATAGTGTCATTTACACTATAAAAAAGATCTTACCTTTAAAAGCCAAAGAGTATTATGTATTTGTTTTAATTAACATGTTTTGTTTCTTTATCTAAATAAATAGGCATGAGTGATTGAGTTTTCCCCCTTTTGGTGAGGGAGTGATTCATTATTTATTAGAAGATACATGTACTAATGATATTGATAAAAATATATAATAAATAGTGTGATAATATATGATTAATGCAATATTTTTTATTGATTCAGAAGTTGTAGTAGCTTGTTAGTTATATATATATATATATATATCAACGTTTGTTATATATTGACCGTTTTATATTATTTTGTGTTTTTCTATGGTCGTTCACATTGGCCGAAAATGCAACATGATCCATATGTAAAATGGGCATTCGTTTTATAAGATCATTTTTCATAATTGCACGAAAACTCTAACAAACAATTTGCTTGTTTGGGAGGCTGTTTACCTCCTCAAAATCCATTCATGCGCTTACCAAAATTCCTTTCACATATTTAGTTCGAAATTTGTGATTGTTTTCCCAACGGACCTCTCAAACAAGCTAAATGATGTATCAACATGGCAAAGTCCTGACGATGGGAGAAAACTGTCCAAGAAATGCTGTAAATAAGTCATCGCTTGTTCCTGCTTCCAATGAGGAGGAAGACCTTCTGCTTCGGAGCTCCAAAAAAGTTAAGAATGATTTTAAACATTCTGGACAAATTTTCTGCAGGAGCAATGGCCAAGGTTGGATAGCAAATCCAGTACTTATCATGAGGGGGCCCATCTTTCATAGATAAACTTAAAAGGGACCAGCAGGAATGAAGTAATGGCTGAACACGAGGACGATGATATGCTCTTAGTAGATGACTCCTTCTCCGACAAGTCCCAAGGTGAAAGGAATGAGGAACCCATTGGTATAATTGTGGAAGACCCAAACAGAAACGTTCCAACCTTCTCTTTCTCAGAAAGTATGAAGAAGATACTCTACAAAGCCTGAAAATCAGTAGTTATTGTCAAACTTCTGGGCAGACAAATTGGTTACAGGACTTTCTATAAGATTGGTTACAAGACAGATTGGAAATCTGTAGTTATTGTATTTAGTTTCATTAGTTAAAAATAGTCAATTAACTCTTCAACTAATGACGGGGTAAAATTTTTTTTTTTTTGTTAAGAGACAAATTTGCTCTGAAAATATTTATGGAGTTGTAGTGGTGTCAAGAAATTTTTTAAGGGATAATGTTGCCCTGAAAGTGTCGAAAATAATGCAATATCACATTAACCCTAATAAATACAAACGATAAATTAAAATTTTATTCAATCAAACAAACTTAATGAACATAGCAATATTGTACCACTTTCTACACTTCCTGTGATAATATTACCCTTCAAAAAACTTCTAGACATCTAGTGTAACTCTGTAATAATTTCAGACCAAATTTATCCTTTAAACATTTTTTTTGTCAAATTCATGTATCAGATGAGATACAGTTGTATTACTTTAATTGAAAGATAAATCGGTTGACATTAGCAATATGTTAAATATGGCAATATGTTGGCTAAAAAAATGTGGCAATATAAATATAACGTGTAAATCTAGATTAATTTTTTCTTCCGGGAAAAATCAGGGACTATTTGGTGGAAAACGGTAGCTTGAGCAAACTAGTATAAAAGCCATGAACATCCCCTTCCTAAACGTGAGCACGAAGAAGAGCTTATAGACTGAGAAAAAGGAACGAAATCATGGCGGAATCATCATCGTCAGCGTCAACATCCGCACTGGCA
>JANTPZ010014222.1:0-10522 GCA_025593235.1 Vachellia pachyceras
GCAGCATGTTAATTCCATTTGACCAGATGGTTATCCATGGGAAGCAAATTTCACAGTTCCAGAGGAAGCTGAAGGTATTTGAAGATGCTATTGCTGTATGATTAATCACTATATAATTGTATCTCAAGTATTTTTTTTAATATCTGCTTGCAGAATGGAAAGGTTAGAATTTTTTTAATTATTATAAAAATATTTAAAAATTTAAATAATTCATAAATAAAAAATAAATAAAATAGAATAAATTTAAAATATTAAATATATAAATATATTTAATTATTATAATTATTAATAATATATATAATCTTTATATATATATGTTATGGGAGATGGGGACGGGACGCATAGAGGGAGATGGGGACCGAAACTGGTTCCCTCGAACCCAAACTTGGATATGAACAAAAGGCAACTGTCCTTGTACGTGTATAACAAAATGCTCTTCATTTTGACAGCACATCTTGTTTCGTGGGCGCAAGGTAAATAGGTAATGTATGTATGTATATGTGTGCACGCTTTGTAATTAATATAAGAACCAACTGATTAATTTTGAGATATTAAAGAAGCTAAACAAATCACTTTAAAATATTTATATTTATCATTTTTCTCTATATTAATTTGCATTAATTATAAAACAATATACAATCTAATGATATATATAAATAGAAATCATGTTATATATACTATATAATTAAGAAATTTGTTTAACTTACTTAACCCCTCCAAATTAATCAATCGAATGTTGTATTAAAGAAATAGTTAGACTGAAAGAAGCAAAAGAGACCATTAAATTATCCACCATTAAATGCATTTATAAATACAATAAGCCTTCAAGCTGCGAGCAAACTGCATGCATCCAGACGGCATAGCTACCTAGCTCTTTTCTTAGAACAAAAATGGAAAGTGTGTTGCGTTTGCATGCCCTCATCAGATTCTAGCTCAGTCATAGTCTTACCCTTCAGACGGATAGACGCGAGACGCAAAATGGGGATTGACGACTTCCTTGCAGACAGAAAGAGTGGTGAATTATTATATGACCAAAAAATGATTTAGGCTAAATCATTATGAGGCAGGACTATGGGAAGATAAAAGTTAATTGAAGGTTTAAGCGGTCAGATAATGAAAGGATGCGTGAAAGCTTCTTAGTCAGATCTATCTTTAGAATTCCCCAAATTTTAGGGCAAACGGTTAGATTCACAGATCCAACGTCCACCACTTCTAGATTTCAGAAGAACGTTAGATAGAATGGACGTGCGACAAAAGGGTGAAGACCATTTATTTATTCTTGTTATATCTCACACTGTAGAAACTATTTTAAACACTCTATTACTCATTATTTTCTCTCTCACGCTCTGCTACTCTCATATTCCATTCTATTCAAACTCTTAGTGTATTTCAACAATTTCATTAATACAGGATTTTTTATTCATCTTACGTTAAAGAAAATAGATATATTGTTGGTGGTCCTAAGCCTCTTTTTAACGTATTGATTGATTGAAATGTACATAAACATCGTGCATGATTACAACATCATGAAGTTTTTTTGCCATATAAAATTACTGTAATTTAATATAACGTACATGATGATTTTTTATTTGACATAGGTAAATGCATCAAAGAAATTATGAATTAGCCTAAATTTAAAAATTCAGCTGCATTTGGCTAAAATATAATTATATTAATTTTTAATTATTTCTTGCATGTGAAATATGATAATAAAATAAGGGGTTTTTTTCATTAATCATAAGTACCCTCTAGTTGGAGCCTAGATGTAGTACCCTATTTAAAGTACTATCAGGTACTAAATATGGACATTTATCTAAATAAAAAGTTGGATCTAGCAAAAGAAGTTAGTCCCTCGTGTATGCGATGAATCGAACGGTTGAATTTACGTTGAGAGACATGCACTCATTAGTGCCTAACAATAGGCTTCTAACAAGATTACCCCGGGGGATAATTGTTTTTAGGGGGAAAAAGAGTTAATATAAGGATAAATTATATGAAACCCTCTAAATTTTTTGGTTAGTTGTGGACAATCACCATGACAATTCAAAGTTTGAATGTTACTGCCCTGAATTTTTATTTCTTTATTATAAACCCTATGTCGTTAATTTATCATTACGTTTTAAAATGAAATTGCTAGGGCAAATTGATAGAAGACATGTTGCATCTACATGGCATCCCAAGTAAGGTAATAATTTTATAAAACCCTCATGAACTTTGACCAGTTGCTGGTAATTAGTAAATGATTAATTGAGAAGATTAGAGAATCGTAATAAATTACTTAATTGTAATATATATTGCATAACTTCTTTGAAATATTTATGTGTAAATTATGTTATATTATATTATATCAGTTTACTTAGTTTCTTTAACTTTTTTGAATTAGTCAACCAATTTTTATGTTAAACACTGAGATGAGTAAAATTTAAGGAAAGTTTAAGGAAAAATCCCCTATTAAAAATTTTATACACAAAGAATATAATATCAGTGATCTAATAATTTAGGTTATTCTCACAAATCAAACTCTTAACAGTTCACTTTTCCCCCAATTTTTTCTAAAAGTAAAATATCACCTTATATACCTATAATGTAAATGTGAATTATTGAATAAAGTTGATATCATTTTTAGTTATTTGACATCTGAACTTACTTTTTTTTTATTAACCATCCAAACAAATTCCAAGTTATCAAACTAACTTTGATAAAAAAAAGTAATTTAAACGTGAATCAAGTTGCACAATCTAACATTTACCCTATCTTCAGTTTGCAAAAATTAAATTGAAGAAAATGACTTTTATAAACGCTAACCCTAACACACATTACATGTAAGAATGTTAGTTAAGTTAGCTGGTTAATTTCATATGTTTTTTTAACTTTTTTTTTAAATCATCGTAATCATATTCATCAATCCGTCTCCCATACTTGTTTATTACTGGAAGAGTATTAATAGGGATAATATAGAAAAATTGATAAAAATTAGAAATAAATATTAGATTTAAGACCAAAATTAACCTTTCCAATTAGGTCTTACATTATATTGAGGATTCCGTGGTGGAGTATTTAACAAAATGGTTATTCTCCATTTCAATGCAAGAACATGTATATATGAAAGGTAACATTTTTACTCCCAACAAAATAGTTCTTAAATTCCTTCATAAAATGTTGGTAAATTTTTGCTTTATAATTTAGAGTCATATATAGATATGAAAGTATACTAATATCCTGCAGAATTTAGGATTATGATATCCTAAATGGTGTGATATCCAACAACAAAAAAACATCATAAATGGTATCCTAAACAACGTACACGGAAACAAGAAGTTGCATGCAAGGTGCCAAGTGTCGCACATGCATGTTTGTAATATATGCTGAAGAGATGATTCTTCATTCAAATTTTACAATATATATATATTGTTTCTTTAGGCAGCGTAACACATTGTTTAATTAACAGCTAGAAACGAAAGAAAACCCTATAAATTAAAGCGTGTATTAATGCAATAATATTAATTTATGACGTTCCTTTAGGCAACACAATATATGATGTTTTTAGGGCATGATATTACAACACAAGCTAGAAACGAAAGAAAACCCTATATATCAAGACATGAAAAGGTGACGTGTCTTATTGCATGTAATGAGACGATTTTCATTTAGACAGCACAACATGATTTGTGGGCATAAGGGTATGGCATGAAATCTACAAATGATGAAGCAAAGAAACAAAAGACCATCACATGTTGCAACGTCAAAACCATATATAAATACAAAGCCTTGTGTGTGTGTGTGTGTGTGTGTGTATTCAAGGCATATATAGTAAGCCCATCAAGTTTTAATTTCTCAAAAACCTTGAACAATATGAAGAAGACTGAGTTGCCTCTTCTTTATTCCCTCATCTTCTTCCTCTTCCTCTTTGCCTTCCCCAGAAGTAATCTCGCCCGTAGAGAATTGCTTGACGCCGATGGCGACCTATTAAGAAACGGGGGCTCATACTATATACTTCCAGTTTTAAGAGGACAGGGTGGTGGTGGTGGGCTTGAACTTGCCAAAACTGAAGGCGAAAGCTGCCCTCTCACAGTCGTCCAAGCTCCATCGGAGAGTTCTCTGGGCTTGCCGGTGCGTATCTCCACCCCGCTTCGAATCGCCATTCTGAGTCCAGCATTTTACCTCAACTTTGAATTTGAACCGAACAATCCATCCACTTGCCACCAAAAATCTACATTACAGTGGAAGGTTGAATCAGGTGAGGTGAAGATTGCATCTGAGGAAGAACAGAGACTATTTGGGCCGTTCCAAATCCACCCATATAGAGATCACTACAAGCTTGTTTACTGTGACACTGAATCGAATGGTAAGAGTGAAAGCTGTCAAGATCTTGGGATTTCCGTTGACGATGAGAACAACAGGCTTTTGGTTGTGAAAGATGGAAACCCACTCGCAGTTCGGTTTGTGAAGGCTTATCGCAGAGGCAGCGACACAGATGGTCGAATGAGCATTGTTTGATGATCATTGTTCTAGTCTGTTAAAGTTTATGCAGTCACTTTGTAGTAATAAGAGGAGCTTCCTTAGCGGTCTCCGTCGTAGTTATGGCTACTTATAATAAGACTGCAATCTACTTGTTTAATTATTACTCTGGTTAAGAAACAATCATCTCTATTTTGTTGACGTGCCTACTGATTCCGCTAACATCGTTAGGTTATATTTTACAGTACTAGCTTTTCTTCTCCCATTTTGATATTTTTATACTTCCAATAAGCACATGGTGTTGAACGCAATTTTAGCAAGAATTCATGATATTTTTTTGCATTTTAACCCTAATTGAAATGTTATACTCACATCTTATTTCATGTTCTAAGATAATTTCAGCAACCAATAGTTATTTAAAATAATTTTTTCATGATAAATGATATCTATCCTTCTTATATGAAGAATATTCATCAATGCAACCTTTCACTAAGAATTCTGACACATTTTTTCACAATGAATTGTTACACACTTTTAGTTTATTATAACCTCTTCCATGGTGGAATAGTTAGCCCCTAGATTCCTGTTGGTAACATCTATTTTTCTTTTTCTTTTTAATTTCTATGAAACTCTTTTTTTTAAGTCTTGGGCCGGTTTGAAAAACATCATTGGGCTGCAATTCTTTAGGCTTTCAGAATCACAAAGGTTTGTACAATGAAAAGAATTTGCTATTGGATCTGGTAAAAAGGGATAAAACTTAGTCAGAGAGAAACAGGTCAAGCCTATCTAGGGCTTATTTGCCTCCTCTTCCTAAAATCTAGGTTTGGTTTCAAAATTTAGGTTTTACTCCAAAACCTAGATTTTGTCCAAGCATAAAAAATTTTCAGAAAAATTATTTTGATTACAAAACCTCGGTTGAAACCTAGGTTTTCTCTTTCCTACTTTTTCCTCTTTCATCTTTCCTACTTTTTTCCTTCTTTCTCTTTTCTACTTTTTCTTTCTTTCTCTTTCTAATTTCCTACTTTTTCTTTTTTCTCTTTTATCTTTCCTACTTTTCATTATTTCTCTTTCATCTTTTCTACCCATTTTTTGCCTCAAAATCTGTAAAAACTAATAACTTCCCAAACATAAATTACTTTTCAAAACCTAGGTTTTGCCTCGAAATCTGTAAAAGCTATTTTTTAAAATCTATTCTCCAAAACCTAAGTTTTACCTCGAAATATGTAAAAATTATATTTAAAATAGCTTCCAAACAAACCCTTAATCCCAAAAATTCTAAGGCTAAACTCGGGATTTTAACCTTCAAATTGCAAACGAGCCTCTGATAGCCAGCCCTAATGGATTGATGGTCTAAACGGGCTAACCCTTTAAAGCCGATCACTAACCCATTTAGGCTTTTTTAATTCTTATAAAAAAATTGTTCATATAATGTTGATATTTTTGTTTTTATATTGTTAATGATGTTACCAATATTTAATTGATATTATATACTTCTTAAAATAAATTGAACTTTGTAGAAGAGGGTTTAAATTCACATTTAAAGATGTGTTCACATGTATTGACTGATAGTATTTTGTACAGGATTACCTTGTATTATGTGGCTATAAAAATGAGAAAATAGTTTTTAAATTTTATGATACAAAAACTAAGGGGGATAATATGTACCTTTTAATATTATATTTTTTACCAAGGGATTACATTTGGGCCCAAGCTTGCGTGTTTCATATTCACTGGGTTATATGACAAATTATAATTGTCCATGAAATAAACATGTAACAAAAAATTAATACAAAGCAAACTGCCAATAAAAATTATATTATATTTAATCTTTAATATAAGAGTTAATTAATTAAATTTTCTGGGGAAATTAAAAAAATTAATTAATTGATGCATTTATCATTTTTCTTTAAACTAATTTGTCTAACTTATAAATTGATATATAATCTAATGATACACATGTGTTCCATAATATATATTATAATTAAGTAATTTATTTATTTTTTAAAAATCTTCTTGTAAAAATCAATTAACTCTCAATGGAATAGTAGGATTGATTATTAGTATTTAAATTGTGCATTATGCCATTTGGAGCTCTATGTCACGTTTTAAAGGTAGAAAGTGTAGCGTTGTACGCCGTTTCTAATAGTATGTATTTAAAATGTATATTATGATATGATGAGAGAAACTCACCTAATATAATATATTATTATTTAATAAACATCACTCAGTTCAGTCTTAAATATAAAATTCATATGAGAGTTTTAATTTTTTTTCCTAAATATAAATTCTCGTTCCTCTTGTTTTCCATCTTAACTTTTGCTCATGACAATCCTATTTATTGGCGTAATTTCACCTTTTGTCTTCAAGCAACATTGTTTTGATAAGGTGCTATGAAAATAGGGAAAATATTAAATAAGTATAGACAAGATAATGTATAATTTAGAGGGGCAATGGCATGTAATTGATATTAGCCACATTTACTTGGTTATAAGAGTAGGAAAAATATGAACAAATCAAAGATCAAATTAAAAAGAATGATAATAACATTTGACTATTTTTCTTCAAGCAAAATCTTGTAAAATGTTATAAAAAATGAAAAGAGATAGGAAAACAAAATTAGAGGGAATATAATACAAGGGAGAATTTGTCACATAAATTCATTTGGTTGTCTAATATTTTGTACATGACCCATATTTACATGGAAACAAACCATTGTACTCCCTTTATGGTTCCTCTACGATGGAATAAAATAAAAAAAATATTGGCATAATATTACACTATACAATAGATTATAGATAACCATGAAAAGCTATTTAAAGAATTCCTAGTGAGAAATGTCCATATTTAATGTCCGATTATACCTCCAATGGAATTGCCTTAAATCGAAAAATACATATACTTAAAAAAATCAGTAAAATATCGATATCTATGACATTTATCAAAGAAGTTACTAATAGCATGTGTTTGGGGGGCAAACGCGTTATAAATAAATAAAAACAATCTTATAAGCACAACATGATTATTTGAGGGCATAAGGAATTACAAAAAAGCTATGAATGAATGGAAAAAAACAAAAGAACATGACATGATGCAAGTAATTAAATTAAAAATGCATCTATAAATACAACCTAGCTTGTGTGTGTGTGAGCATCTTACAAGCCAGTAAGCCAGCCATATAGAGAAATTTATATGACAAAGATGAACATGACTAGTGTGTTGCCTTTGCATTATTCCCTCATCTTCTTCCTATTCCTCTTTGCATTCCCCAGAGGTAATCTCGCCCAACTTTTGCTTGACGAAGATGGAGACATCTTAAGAAATGGAGGCTTGAAGTCGCAAAAACCGGAGGCGAAACCTCGCCGTCGTTCAGGCTCGGTCCGACACTTCTAACGGATTGCCGGCGAGAATCTCGACCCTCTCTCTAATTGGAATTCTCACACAATGGTTTTACCTCAACATTGAATTTGACCCAAAAGAGGCATCCGATTGCTACAACGGAACTAGATTAAGATGGAAGGTTGAGGAAGAATCAAAGATAGTGAAGATTGCATCTAATACGAGAGAAAGGGGACTATTTTGGCCATTTAAAATCCAGCCACATGGAGAAGACTACAAGCTTTGTTTACTGTGAAGGTAAGTTGCCGATGGCGGCCGGAAGGTAATCATAGTGATCACTGTGAAGATATTGGGATTTCCATTGACGACCAGAAAAACAGTCGTTTGGTTGTGAAGGATGGAAAACTACTCGCAGTTAAATTCGTGTAAGGCTAATAGCGGAGGAGGCGACGACTATGCTCAAATAACGAGTGTTGTTTGATGATCATCATGGCTTCTTGTTGTTTGTTGAAGTTTATGCAGTCACGCATGTTGTAACAAGAGGGCCTGTCTGCTTATATCAGATTTTGTCACAGCTACGTACGTACAAGTAATAAGACTGAGCTCTTGTTTAATTATTATTCCCTCACGCGTCTGTATGTTTTTTTTTATGTTTCCCGCCCGGTTTCCGGAGCTTCGCCCCGACTAATCCAGACCCGACCCGCGTCACGCACCTGAAAATGGTGAGTGAGTATCCCAACGGTGGCTTCTGCATACACAAGGACTTGAATTCGAAACCTTACTTAAGTTGGAACAAACCGCTTACCACTTAATCCAACCAACAGTTAGTTCATACATTTGTACGTGTACAAAGGAATGTTGTAATCTGGGCTCACTGCAAATATTTTCAATTATTTGTTCAGCCGGTGCATTTTTGCAGCCCGTTTTAGATAGCCCGCCCCGTCCCAACTCGTAACCCATGTGGGCTGGCTTGTATTACCACCCATAGCTAGGGCCTAGGGGAACCATGTCTTCTGAAAGAATCATGATTGAATATTTTTATTAGAGGTATAATTTTGTTGTAGACTTTATCAAGCAAACTGAATACAATGCTTGAATATTGATTCACCGTATCATAAGAAACTAATACTTCCGACTAAAACTCAATCCTATTTGTCTACCAAACCCATCATTGGTGTATATTTCCTAAAAAAATTTTGGTGAACACACGTATTTTTATATTAAAGACAACTTTATTCAAGATATTATTGTGTAATAAATATAAGCATATCTTTTTTTTTTGGTAAACAAATATAAGCATATCTTGTAACATAAATTTGAGGCTTAAATGATTGAAAAACTAACCCCTTCTATTGGTTATATATTTCCTTAATTGAAGTAAAGATATGGGGGCGATGACTCATATTGACCCACGGCGACTCATTTTTTCACTCAAAGCTAAATGGGTTGAGCTAAGCCCATTAAAACTTTACTTTTAGGAGATCTATTCTAGAATAACTTCTAGGCCCATATCTTACAAAGCCTAATATTTTAAATGTGACAAAAAATCCAAAAAATATTGCTATTGTACCTTTCCTCCCACATATTTCAATCCAACCATACTTGCCTAGTTGGGTTGATCTACATGTGTGGTTAAAATTAAGTTGCTTACTTAGCATGCTCTAGTGCCCGTAAGGACAGGCCCCAATGGATCATGAGTTAAGTGCTCTGCCCTTGGATTGTAGGTGAGTTTAACCCCTTTCCTAAAATGTATGTATCGAAAAAAAATGATCGCATATTCGCTTACATAGCAAATTTTTCAAGGCATGGAAATATAGAAATCAAAATTTTTTTTCGTTCAGACACAGCATCATTTGGGGGGGGGGTTGTTCAGTGACATTATTACAAAATCAAATCTCCCCTGAGGAGTTGGCTAATGCTAAATTACTAACTTGTTAACAGCAAGTTGTCCCAATTGCAGTGCCATTTGTCTTGTTTGGATAAGATTCCGAATGTGTGATTGTGTAAGCAAAACGAATCACTAACCATCAATCTCCATGCAATTAAAGAAAGGTGTGTAAAGGCCATGGAAACAATAATTAAACCAATAATTCAGACCATCATATTACAGAAGTTGCCCCTGTTGTTCACATATTTCGTGTTAGAGACTCTGACATATTAAAGTTCAAGACCCTACCTTCCTGAGAGTGAACTACTGGAGCATAGAAATCGCTTCCTGCAGATTTCTTAAAGCCTTCTCATACCGCAGAAACCCCAGAAACCTACACTCAGAACCATCCTTGGTCACTATCTCTAAGTACTTCTTTTCTGACTTGTTCTCATTCCCACTGTCATTCACCTCTTTTATCTTCTTTACTGGTATCAAAACCTGCATATAATCCCATCAACACAGCGCAATATATGACCAAATATATATATATATGGGTTTTAACAGATAAATATACCATACCTTGCAAGGTGCCCTGACCAACTCTCTAGTAGGAGAAGGGAAGTTTTCAATGCAAAATGCAATTTTTTGTGTGGAAATGAAGAGAACTCCTGCAATAGGACGAGATGTCGTGTGTAAATAACACAGTGAAGACTTTAAAATTTGTTCACCATCTTCCATCCCAAATATACGCTTGAAGATGTTCCTTCTTCCTCCTTCCTGTATGATCTTTGACCCCAAAATTAACTTTCCCTTCACAGTTTCTGACAGCTTAGGACCCAATTTCACTGCAATTTATTA
>JANTPZ010014225.1:0-10848 GCA_025593235.1 Vachellia pachyceras
GGTGTCGGTCTCGAAGTTGTTTCGGCGCATCCAACATTATTTCAAACACACTATTACGTTAATGTATTGATAATAATTAGAATGACAAACAATCACTTTCAGAAAAATCAAGTGGGTGATACCATACAAATTCAACTTTGGGCAGCTTAATTCTGTTAAATTTTATTTTAGGTTTAAATTTATTTTTAATTTCATTTAAATTCAAGAAGATTTCTTAGTTTTATTTACTAATTAAAATAAAGCATAAATTAAATTAGTAAATTAAAATAAAAATAAAATCAGGAGATTAATTCTAATTTATATTTAAGATAAGATTAAGAAATTACCAAATTAAAATTTTTCTATATAGAAAAGCTATGTATCATGTCGCATTGTACATTACTTTGGTATGCTCTTTGTTTTTTTTTTCTCCTCTCATTTTTGTTCAATCTTATCCCTTACCATTCATGTCTTTAATATAATATACAAACCACTACTTTAAAGTGATCAAGGAATATAAATAAGTTATATAAAGTGTTTATATTAATAATTTTTCTCTAAATTCATTTACCTTATTTTTATGATGAAATAAGTATTTCCGAAAGATAATGTGATATATGTGATAATTAAGTAATTTATTTAATTTTTAATGTTATTAAATTAATCAATCGAATCCAAGGTTAATGAACCTGGACCAACCAGGTTACGATTCAACCTCTAGTCCAGTCTGGATTGTGTTATAACCCCAAGTTCAGTGAACTCGGTGCAATCCGAACTGATTTAGGAAACTTTTGTTTTTTTTTTGTAAAAAGCCAAAATGATGAATTTTTTAAATATGAAAAAAATAAAAAAAAAATAGAACACATCACCACGCACGTCCACCATCATGTTTATATCTACTCATCTTCTTTTTAATTATTTTTAAAAAAAGGATGATTTTTTTAAATTTTAAATTTGAAAGTTCAAAAAAATTAAAAAAAACAGAATCACTTACTATATATATTTTGATATTTTGTTAGGATGAATATTTCAAAATTGTAAATAATATTAGATAATAGATAAGCTATAAGTATATGATTGGGTTGGTAATTGTTACTTTGTTAGTAATGGAATTTACTGCTTAATTTTTGGAATTTTCAATTTTAGATCGCTTGATTATATCAACGTATCATGAGATTTATTTTTTAATTTTTATTCCTCATTGGTCTGACCCATTGGCCCTTAACTCATTACCTTGTTCGGTTCAATCTTTGATCCGATTTTCTGTCCCTTAATCGAATCTTATATTAATAATCAAAGGTAATACGACGCTACTTTGGTTCTTGATATAAAATATATTCTAATTTTTAGTATGATTCATTAATTTGCATCATAAGCTATATCTTATATTTAGAATAGAATATAGTACTTTTTATTAACCTGAAATGACTTACTCTTATATAGCTTACCCACAAAAAAGAAAAATAAAAATATGAACCTTTTTCTCCTTTTCGAGGAACGTCCTGCACCTTGGAGCACATAATTTGCTCTTTGCTAAAACAAGTTAGATGGCTATTTGCTCTTTCAGCATGACGATTGGAATGGTATCTTTTGTCAACTGGTGATATCAAAAAGGTCCATAGTTATATTATTAATTTAATAATACTCTTTATGTAGATTCATATACACATTGGCTCTCACCATTCACAAATGAATTTAGTTTCTTTAATTTTCTTAAAAAAATAATTAGTTCTTAATAGATAATGGCTCCGTTTGGATAGCCCGTTGGGAAAATGAACACAGATTTCGAGGTAGTTTATGTGAGAGGAAAAGTGTCTCAGTAAACGCATCCGTTGTGTCAACGGGCTTACCAAATAGAGCTAATGTTGTTGACAATTTCTCATGATGATGCTGCTGCTTTTTGATCTTTCTGAGTTTCGTAATGTAATACCACGACCTAAAATTATATATTAAAATGTAAATGTAATTGTCCCGCGTTGCATTGTCATCCTATGATTCCTTTCTTCCAACTTGTTCAGATTTACTTTCAAACAAATCAAAATCAACCCCTTCTATGTCCAACACACAAGAATTTAATCCACGTGTCCAAATAGTTTATATCAATTTGGAACCTCTTCTATGTCATTTAATTATAGGGAAATTTTAAATTTCCAATCATGTCTCAAATAGAGGAATTAATGAACAAAGTGTATTATATATTGACAAAATTATCATGAGGTCCCAGCAGTAGTTGGTCTTATTATCATTGACAACCTCATTAACCCCCAATAACAGCCAAACCAACTAGTGTTGGGACATGATTGTAATTTTACCAATCTTTGAGACCTTTTGTTTATTAATTATTTGATTGTAAATTTCCCATTATTTTATTTAAATTGTGTGTTTTGATATAAAGAATCTATTTTGATGAAAAGGGGGGTGATGGAATGAAAGGAAAATTTCTAAACATGAACATGTTTGGTATGTAATTAAATGTAAAATGGTTTAAAATATATTTTTATAAATGAGATATCATAGTGTATAAATTAAAATTGATGAATCCTAATGATCAGAATTAAAATTGAGGTAAAATGCAAGGGCTTATGAATTAATTTTTAATAATAAAAATAATGATTTGTAAAAGTAAGAGGAAATGTATAAAAGAGGGAATGGGTTATTGTGCGAAGTGGTGCTCAACGGTCTGAATCTCCTTCGTTCGCTGTCGTCCTGAAGTGTTCCGAAAGCTCTGGCGCCAAAATCTCACTCTTTGAAACAGATCCAAGTCTCACTCTCTGGCTCAATTTAATTCAATTCAATTTACCTAATGAACCCATACGACGTTCACCGCCACCAATGTCGTCAGGATTTCTCGTTTTCCGATCATTGAATTGAATCCCAGAAAACATGAATGGATATCGTCGTTCACATCAAGACGTGCCATCTCAAATGCCAATT
Source organism: Vachellia pachyceras (assembly GCA_025593235.1). Classification (NCBI taxonomy): domain Eukaryota; kingdom Viridiplantae; phylum Streptophyta; class Magnoliopsida; order Fabales; family Fabaceae; genus Vachellia; species Vachellia pachyceras. The sequence continues at coordinate 2,914 of JANTPZ010014225.1, forward strand.
CTGAAATGACGAAGGCTAATTCCGCCGCTCTCAGCCCCCCGCAATTTCCCGATCCCTCTCTCGATAATTCCGTCAAGAATGACCGCAAGAAGAAGGTGAGGCTCTTTTTTTCCCCTTCTTTCCTCAGATGATATAATCGTTCTGTGATTTCTGATCGTTCTGTTATTGTTTGTTGTAAGCAAGTCCATTCTTCCTAAGATTTTCGGATCAAAGCGAAGTGGGAGAGGCTCCGATGACGACGAGCTCAAACCAGATATAGATAGAATCGGCCAATTTCCCGGTATTACGCCTCTCTTTCTTCTGGTTTTTCGATTCCAAATTCTAGGTTCCCTTTCTAATAACGTTTTTTTTCTTTATTTAAAAGATTTTGAGAAGATGGTTGATTCGAAGAGAAAAGCTTTCTCATATGCCTCCCCTATGTCCCCTGTTATGAGAAAGAGTTTCGCATGTATGGCTTTTGACTTTTGATTATTATAAGACGAAGCCTGTTCATGATTATTATAATTAAATCAGATTCACGGGGGTTTAGGGTCAAATAATGGGTGGGTCAACACTATATTCAGGATCCAACCGGTCTGGTACTCTACAGAGCCACGTAGCTATCAAGCAAAGATCAAATCCCCCTTGTGTCTTGCTGCATTATTATTATGGTAGCTTACCTAACAACAGTGACTTTCACAATTTCTCTACTTATCACTGAACCGAAGGCAAAGTGAAGCTGTTTCGTTTCATATGTGATATTGACCTTTAATCCCTTTCATCAAGTAGATGACATTCATATCAATTATTGATATTCTTGAGAGATCACAGGAAGAAAAACGAAAGCATTATGTTAACTAATTTCTCATTTTCATGTCCAAAGGGGGGACGAGTCCAGCAATCGAAGGCCTAAACCTGTCCAACTTCGAGCAGCCTATGGCTCCTACTACTGAAATTCAGAGTTTCAGGTAAAAAGAAAAAGAAGTCCTCAAGCAATTTTATTGTTTTGGACGAATTTTTAAAACTATGGAAGTCGCAGGATCTTTGTTGCTACATGGAATGTGGGAGGAAAGACACCAAATCAAGGCCTTAATCTTGAAGATTTCTTACTGGTGGAGGGCTCTGCAGATATATACGTCTTAGGGTATACATATATCTACCAATGAAATTTTTTTCCATCTATGATTTGATATGAATTGGAATATTTCATATATTGCACTGGGTTATGATTACTAGTTGTTGATGCAAAATATGATGTATTTGAACATACAGGTTTCAAGAAATTGTTCCTCTAAGTGCCGGCAATGTTTTGGTAATTGAAGATAATGAACCAGCAGCGAAGTGGTTGAGTCTGATAAATCATTCGCTAAATAAACCCAAAAATAATATCCGCTCGGGCAGTCCATCTGATTCCAGAACCTCCGCACATAACAACTCGAAGGACACAAAGCCTTCAGCCGGTCTAAATTTCTTTCAGAAGCCTTCCCTTAAAGAACTGAGCAGAAACTACAGAGCAGATAGCAGCCTGCTCAAGAGTTGCAATTGTTCTTTGGATTCACCTTCTAGAGAGGGAAGGAGACTAAGAAAGCGTAATGACCTGTTGAGTAAACTAGATCCTCCATTGTATCGTGATACTTCCATGGATCAGTTCATGTCAATTGCAGAAATACCACCGCCTCCAAAAGAAACCAAATACTGCCTCATATCAAGTAAACAGATGGTGGGGATCTTTATTTCCATATGGACCAGAAAGGACTTGGTGCCTCACATCGCTCATCTCAGAGTAGACTCAGTGAGCAGAGGAATCATGGGTTACCTTGGCAATAAGGTAAAGACACAGGTATTAGCATTTGGGACTTGATCATTTTGGAAGCAATATTGATGCAGGTTACTTTTGCAGGGTTGTATAGCGGTGAGCATGTCATTGCATCAAACAACTTTTTGTTTCGTTTGTAGTCATTTAGCTTCTGGGGAGAAAGACGGTGACGAGCTCAGGAGGAATGCCGACGTGGCCGAGATCCTCAAAAGCACACAGTTCTCTAGGATCGGTAAGAATCCCTGTCGTCGAGCACCAGAAAAGATAGTTGACCACGAGTGAGTTATATATGGGCATAACTCCCATTATTATTCTGTTTCTCTCTGGTTCTACGTCTCCTTCATCTTCCATATATTAATCATCACAGCTACTTCTTGCAGTCGAATAATATGGCTAGGTGATTTGAATTATCGGATCTCCTTAAGTTACGATGAAACAAGATTCCTGCTGGAAGATAATGACTGGGACACTTTGTTAGAGAAAGATCAGGTATAGACCTATTCATTAGGTATATCTATTAGTTTTGTTTTTGTATCAAAATAGTTCAAGTCAATTTAATAGTACTTGCTACATCTTTAATGAATCTGTGATACTGTATTCTAATAATGTAAACAGTTGAATACGGAGAAAGACGCAGGAAGAGTGTTTAAGGGGTTCGACGAAGGACGGATCATGTTTGCTCCCACTTACAAGTATTCACACAATTCAGACTCATACGCAGGAGAAACTGTCAAGTCTAAGAAAAAACGAAGAACGCCAGCCTGGTACGTATACCTTATACTCAGTCTGTTACTGATACATTGATCCAATTAAGGATGAATGAGGTTAAATGTGTTAAATATGATTTCAAATTACGATGATGATGGTCAGGTGTGATAGGATACTATGGCGAGGGAAGGGGGTTGAGCAGCTATCATACATAAGAGGGGAATCCAGATTCTCTGATCACAGGCCAGTGTGTGCGGTGTTTGCCGTGGACGTGGAAGTGAGGAGCAGAAACAATGTCACCAACAGGTTCAGGAAGGGCTATTCCTACGCCTTCCCAAGATTTGAATACGACGACACTTGTATTCCTCTGAGGCATAGTTTCCATGATTAGTTCTTTCAAGTTTCTTGCTTGATCACAAGATCATAAGAAATTTTTACGGCCGTACACGTGTTAATGTTGTAAGTAGAGAGGATGTACCGTGAGGGCATTGTTGACTTGGCGTGGGTGAGACATGATGTAAATAAGACAGTACTCTTCGTTCAAGCTCAAACTACAAATATTTTATCTTTTGTACAAAGATATATGCTCATTGTCACCTATATATATATATATATATATAGAATGAGTGCAGACATGAGGACATTGTTCAACCTAGAAATTATTGATTCAACTTACACAATCCTTTATCTAGTGAGTTGCATGTAAATCCGTAAATCATGAAACGAATTCTAAATTTTACTAATACTTCCAAACTCTAATATAATAGTTAGTTATGAGTTATAATTGATCCTAAAAATACCTTAATTCACTTTATTTTTTAAATTCATAATTCTTATTAAAGTATCATTGCGTGCATTAAGTGGTTTCAATCCAATGATAGTTATAATGAAAGATGTCATTTTTTATTAAAAAACAAAACATACATGTTACAAATAAATAATTTAATTAATTTCCATAATCTACGTTAATTAGTTATCTAGCACTTGACAGTTATATTAAGCATGGGAGGAAATACAATCTAAAAATTAAAAGGCAAGCAATGAATTTGAAGGAAGTGATATTGTTTGGATCATTGTGAGACTGGGACCACAATTTCGTAAGGTGAATGTAGATGTCGCTTAAATCTCTCAGCCCAGCCCATCTTCACATGCTTAGTTCTCTCTGGGCAATAAATAGAATATATTTTAGGAGATCCATGCCAAGTATGGAATCACGTGTCATGCTTCGTGGCCCACGCAGCAGTTCGTCAAAATAAAAATTCTTTCACGTACTTATTTCGTAGACAGTAAATTATATTGAGAAGATAACTCCTATTACTAATTCAAATGAGAATAATTTATGAATGTTTGAATTAACTTATTTTAAAATGATTTTAAGGAATTCTTATTATGTGAGAGGGATACTTTTGTCTTCATTCATGTGAAAATATTTTTTTAAGGGAATTTTGGGGTTCCCAAACAAACTTTTTTATATGCAAAATACCAGAAGGGCTAGCGTGGTAATTACATAAGGAATAATTTTAACTTGTGTTTTTTGTTTAATGTAATAAATAATACATATGCTGTATGCATATGTAAGCCTGCCCAATTTAACATTCCCGGTTCGAATTACAATAGTAGTCAAATTATGGGTTATTGTAACTTTTAGTTCTGTTCCTGTGCCTTCGAATTACAATAGTAGTCAAATTATGGGTTATTGTAACTTTTAGTTCTGTTCCTGTGTCTTTTCTTGAGATGAGTAAGGGTTTGTTTGAAAGTTATTTTAAAAATAGTTTTTTTATAGATTTTGAGTTAAAACCTAGTTTTTGGAGAATATACTTTGAAAAATATCTTTTACAGATTATGAGACAAAATCTAGGTTTTGAAAAGTGATTTATGTTCGAAAAGTTATTTAGCTTTTACGGATTTCTGAGTCAAAAAAGTGGGTATGAAAGAGGAAAGAGAAAGAATAAAAAGTATGAAAGAGAAGAAAGAAAAAGTGGGAAAGAGGAAAGAGAAAACCTAGGTTTCAAAACCGAAGTTTTGTAACCAAAATAACTTTTCATAAATTTTTTTTCTTGAACCAAGCCTAAGTTTTAGGGTAAAACCTAGTTTTTAAAACCAAACCTAAATTTCAGGAAAAGGAGGCAAACAAGCCCTAAATGTGATAAGAATGTAGCCTGGAAATGAAGTACATGTCTTATTAAATTGGGTGTAACCAGAGGGATTAATTCAGGCTTTGGTGCAATCCTCAGTCTGCTAATGTATTCGTTTGAAAAATTGTTGGAAAAACGCTTTTATGTTGGATAAATATTAGATTCATGGTGCATTTATTTTGTTAAAAAAGAATTTTTTGCTCAAAATGTATTTTGAAAGAAGTTACTAAATGTTATAGTTTGCAAATTAACTAATTTTTTAGTCCAAAATATATTTGGGATCCAAAAAATATCTTAAAAAAAGTCAGATAGTTCTGGAACCTTAGATTACTTAAATTGAAGACAAATGTTTGAAGGAGCACACAAATAAAATTGATTGAGAAAGAAAATACCTCCTTTGATTTTAGATATAAGAGTTGAGTAAAGATTTCACTTTAATTCTAAATATAATATCCTAAACTTATAATCTTTTTCCAAAGTATTTCTATTCATCCTATATGATAAGGGTTTCTATCAACGAATATTTACAATGCATAGTATGATTAGAAAAGATATTTTACTAAAATAAATATACATTTATTATAAATAACTAATTAAATTACTTTTTTTTAATCTTTATAGTACTAGGGGCATGACAATCGAACCCAGCTGAAGAGGTTTGTTCTTTTCATAAAGGATCTCAGATATATAATCAGTGTGCATACAGAAATGAAATCTCCAGGGCCATTTTTCCATTTTAATTCTTTTTTCTTATTGCATATTTCAATAAGATTTATTGCAGGGAAAATAAAACCACTTTCATCATTTTCAGATATTGACCCGTTTGAAAACGCGGTAGAAAAGTACTTTTACATAAATCGAGATAAATATATGGAGGAGATTATCTCATTTTACAGAAAAATACAATTTTTAAAAACATTTTTCCAAATAAATCCATTGATTGACCCATGCTTGATACCAAACCAACTTTTTCGATTATCAAAGCTCACCCGATTTTGTTTTCTTTGGTAAAGTTGCGTGAATTTCAAGTTGAATATATGGAAAAAAAAATAAAGGACCGATTTTGTTAAAGTATGATTTGAACTAAATATCAAAGCTTTTTTTGTTTAAGTTGGGGGAGGTAGCTTGTTTGGATGTAAGGTTAAAAATAGCTTTTACAGATTTCGAGGTAAAATCTAGGTTTTGGAGAATAGATTTTGGAAAATAGCTTTTACAGATTCCGAGGCAAAACCTAGATTTTGAAAAGTGATTTATATTTGGGAAGTTATTCGCTTTTACAAATTCCTAAATTCCACTGGGGAGATCATCACACTGCCCCAGGCTATCAACATGACTGTCCTTTTGAGTGTAACTGTCAAGAAACTACTGTGGAACAGTAAAATAAAGTTTGGTTCTATTTATTTGACTCTACATGTTAGGCTTGTGTACTTCTCTAATGGTAATCTGCAGGTTTGATACAAATGGAACATGAAGCGCATAAATAATCCTAGTGTTCACAAGTTCTTAACATGACCACGGTCTCATGGATTGAGTTGACTTTCTAAGAATCAATAACATGCCCTGATGAATAGGAGGGTTAGGTCAAATGGGCTAATCATTCGTAAAACGGGAGAATGATTTTACAGATTTTAAGATAAGTATGTGAGAGAGTTTTATTTCAGTTTGTATACAATGAGATTGGGAAGTGATTCTCAAATATGCAATAACCAATGTTTAAATTCATATTACAAAATGTATTTACATTTAATGTATTACGTGCTTGTTGGGAATTCCGTTGGGAAAATGGATTTTGCAGATTTTAAGGCATTTTGGGAATTTCGAGATGGTTTTACGGATTTCAAGATGATTTTTATGAATTTCGAAATAGTTTTTACAGATTTCGAGATGGTTTTGTCTTGACTTATGTGCACCGTTTAGGAAAATGGCTTCCCAAACAGGAACCTCAATCTATTCTAATGGGCCATAAACGTACAACCAAAAATATGTTGTTTGGTGTATGATAAACTTTTATTTGCTTGCCTGTATTTTTTTTAAAAGGAAAGAAAGAGAGAAAAGAACCCTCCATTACCAAGAGGAGTGGTAGGTAAGTAAGAAGCTTCTGCATATTCTTTGAAAACATTGGATGAGTGTTAGTGGTGATCGATGTGTCATCGAAGACTTAAACAGCCCATGAAACCTAAAAAGAAAGCATCGGATTAGTCCCTTTCTAAAACTCTGCTAAAGATGCATAACTGGGGAGGAACAACACATACAAGCATTGCAAAGACCAAAAAGAAACAAAGTTAAAGGAAAAGGAAATCTACTGATAAGCATGTACTTGGTTATGCTGTGCATGGTTATGATAGGCTGAACCCCAGTTCCAATATCTCAAATCTTGTCAACGTGTTTATTAGATTTGCATGTTAAAATCATGTTGTACATAAGTTAAGATAGACTTTCTTTTACATATTTATCTCATTATCCGTAAAATTACTCTCCTAACGGATTCTTAAACAAGCACAAGTGAGTCAACTGTATTTTTAAATAATTTCCGATAATATACTTACATCTTTCTAGACTTTAAACACGTTAAAGTCTTGTCAGTAGTTAAATGAGTATGCCATTCGAAATTTGAACATTTATGGTAATGCTAATCCAAAGAGGTATAATTTATGAATGTTTAGATTAATTTATTTTAAAATGATTTTAAAAAATTCTAATTATGTGAGAGGAATACTTTTGTCTTTACTCATGTGAAAATATTTTTTTTTTGGAAATTTTGGGTTCTCAGACAAACACTTTTTTATATGCAAGTTACCAGAAAGGCTAGCGTGTTAATTTGTGTTTTTTGTTTAATGTAATAAATAATACATATGCTTGCATGCATATGTAAGCCTGCCCAATTTATTCCCGGTTCGAATTACTATAGTAGTCAAATTCTGGGTTATTGTAACTTTTTTGTTGTGTTCCTGTATGTGTGTCTTGCCTTTTTATTGAAATGAGTAAATGTGATAAAGAATGTAGCCTGGAAATGAAGCCCAGGTCTCATTAAATTGGGTGTAACCATGATTTGTTAGGAATTTTTTTTTTAAATAGCTTTTACAGATTCTGAGGTAAAATCTAGATTTTGGAAAATAGCTTTTACATATTTTGAGGCAAAACCTATGTTTTGAAAAGTGATTTATGTTTGGAAAGTTATTAGCTTTTACGGATTTTGAGGCAAAAAAATGGGTAGGAAAGAGGAAAGATAAAGAATGAAAAGTAGAAAAGATGAAAGAGAAAGAAAGAAAAAGTAGAAAAGAGGAAAGAGAAAGAAGG